>JAVSCE010013506.1:0-260996 GCA_032199065.1 Smutsia gigantea
GAACACTTGTCATTTTTTTCAAGAAACAGACATGAAGTCTCTCATCTTCATGAAAACATGAAGATAGACATTTTTAAGTGCAGCAAGTTAGAAGTTCATAACATCTTACGTGTGGATAAAAGCCGTTTACATTTTTTAAAGCATTAACCATTCTTCTCTCAGAGAGATGCCAGATGGCCGCTGATGCACAAAAGCCACACTTTGTTGCTCCCTGCTCCACTAGCCTAACGGGGACAGCCAGGCGCTCAGGAAGCTGTCTCTGGGTCTGTGTCTTCTAGTCTATTTCCCTTAATGATGTTTTCTTTCAGTGCAAGAGTTGGATCTGCTCCCAAGGTCAGCCTTGAGCCCCGTTTCTGGTGTTCCCTGTTTACAAGGTTTCTTACTTGGCCTAAACTTTGAGGGAAGGACAGTTTCTCTTTCCAGGAAGTAAAAATGTCTATCTCTTCATGACTGTACATTTTCTTTTTCTCATAAGACAGCACAGAAATGCTTCATTTGCTATAAATGAATAAGTGAAAATTCAGACTCACAGAAAAGAAAAACTGGGAAACAATATTCATTTACCCAAGATGCTTTGTTCCACAGGAATCACAATTGACTCCTTCTCGGGAGGGTGTCTGAGACCAGATCGGCTTTCCTCAAATTGCTTTCCCTGTGGCTTTTCATTCATTCATTCCTGGAACACACCAGCTCTGCAGGCCTGAGGCCCCCTCCCTGTCAGTGGGGTGTTCCCCGTGAGGCAGCAGCCTTGGGTATCACAGGAGGCAAAAGCAAGTGTCACACATACAAGGAGGGGACAGCCCCTGCAGGATGGATGAGCGGAGGAAGGCCTGGCAGGACACAGTCCCTGGGGTCCGTCAGCACAGCAGCCCAGGACCCTCATCCGGCCGGCTCCTGCAGGTAGGGTCCACGTGGACACACCTGAGCAGCCGTGGTCCTGCATCCATCGGGGATCCAATCTCACAGCCTGGGGCACAGGACACTTGGGTGGCCACGCTTGAATCCCACACTCATCCCTTTGGCATTGCGTGGGAAAGTTGGCCTCATCTGAACCATGTAATGGATTTCCCATGAGAAAAAGGGTGTTGCTCCTAGAAAGGGGGGTACAGGAGAGGTGTTAGAGAGGCAAACCACCCCATGTCTCTTTCACTGCAGTTCATCCCCACAAACCCCCCATGTTGCTCCAAACCACCAGAGGAAACCCCTCCCCCTGCACACACTGTCCTGTAATGGGACATCATCCCAGGAGGGCCATGGCCAGCCTGTGATTGGTAGTACCCAATGGGGTGGTACCCGACCTCCAGCTGGGAGCTTGCTGTGTGGCACCCAGCTGCAGCCTGAAATTGGGGTGGTGGGGGAGAACAGCAGGGCAAGTGGTAATGGGGATCAAATCTTAACTGCTTATATGCTTCTAAAATAAGTTTCCTTCATTTACAACCTGTTAGCCTTTAAACATCCATGTTTCTCATGCAAGACTTCTCATCCCAACACAGATACTCAGGAAAATTTCCAGCTGGTGAGAACAAGCATTGCAAACAGTCCTGCCCTGTCCTTCCACCTTCTGCTGCTCACCTTCCCCACCCCGCGAATTAAAGCCTCAGCAGTCTCAGGGTATTGATGGAAGGTGTCAGTCCATGAGTGCTTGAGGATGGAGGGTGCAGGAGATCCTATCTGCCATGGCCGACTGTGAATCACCATCATAATGCTCTTTCCCCTGATTCTCCAGATAAAGAAAATATGTGACAAGGGAATGGGTATGCATTCCAGTCTCTGACTTCACAGGGAGGAATCCACCTATCCCAACCCCAAGTTTATGTACCTGATGAAATCATGACCTATTTCTCTTCCAAATGTGAGTTTTCTTTGCCATGTTGTATCCAGCCAGGTCATTGCCATGCACCACTGATGACACATCCCGCCTATACATCAACTGTACAGTGTGACATGGCATCTCTTGCTCCCTCGAGTCTTGGCTGAGAGCTGAAATGAATAAAATTCTTGGATATAGACAGTGGTTGGTTTTCTGAGGGAGACAGAAAGTTAACATCTAGAACCCAGAACTCTTGTGTTGTTCAAGCCACTGGGCAAATTAATACCAGAGTGGAGTGAGTTTTACTAGGCAGACCCCACCCAGCTTTGTTTCTTTTTGGACTGACTCCTCCTCACATTATTTTCCAAGTTATTACATTCAGACTTTTTCATTTCTTTTCCGAATCAGTGGAGAGTCAACAAAAGTGAATTGATGGAATTTTTCATCTATAAATAAGTATAAATTTTAGGTATACATTTTTAGGTATGAATTTTCATGTCATCACCCTGTCCACAGCAGAGGGGTAAGCAGGCAGAGCTGGGTTTGTATAGCCAGCCCAGAGTAAGCTCAGGGCTACATCACTGTGTTGACTGCCTCTCTCCACTGCCCTCCTTTGGAAGAAGACCCCACTAGGTGTGCTCAAGCTTATGGGCATATCATCCATTTTGGTTCAGCACCTGAGGAATAGGCATGGGGCAGCCCCCACTGCAGCCTACCACGCTAGTCTCTGGAAGAGGGTTTGGTGGAGGGGGAGCAAGCCCAGGAGCAGGTGGATTCCAGGAATCTACTGGCAATTCTGGAGAAAAAGAAATGGCAGGGTCAGGAGTCTGTTGCCAAGTCAGTGGTTTCTAAGAAGGAGGCAGCACAGGATTGTAGCTGGATAGAAAGATCATAATAAACTTTGGCTTTAGAGCTGTGAGTCAAGCCCAACTTTACCACTTAGTCATATTGTGATCTTCAACAAGTTGCTAAAACACTGAGCCCTGACGTTTAAATCTGTGAAATGGGATATGTAGGGTGGTTATAAGAATTAAAGATCGCATGGTGTATCCAGCACAATGCCTAATAGTGGGAGTAACTGACAAGCGGCACGTTGATGATCTAACATTTGCCATTCATTCAGAGTGCGTGTGTTGGTTTGTTTAAGGCGAAGAAAGGAATTACATGGAAGAAAGCCTTTGTCCCCAGGGTTTAATGGGAAAAAAAGGAGTCAGACTCAAGTATCTTTCCTTGAGGCCTCCTGCTGCCTCTTTCCAAATGGCACTCAGCACCTGTGTCCCCAGGTGAGCTTCTGGAGGCCCCGCCCAGAGCTGCCCGGAACAAGCAAAGGACCCTGGGGCAGGGGGGAGCCTCACTCACTGAAACAAGCAAGGAGAGGGATGCAGGAGCTGGAAATCCTGGGCCTATAAACATAGTTTTTATTCAATATGCAAAATAGGTATGCAACCTCGAAGGTTTTCAGATGAGGAAATTCTCTTTCTTCCTCCTCATTTCCCAAGTTGGGTCAGGAATCATTCATCCAGTCATTCAACAGCCTTCACGGGTTCCTACCATGTGCTAGGCACCGGGAACGATCAACTGTGAAGGAGGCGGGTGTCTACTACAAATGCTGGTAAATGTAAACAAGGGCAGTACAAGGAGCTCTCTTCCCCTCACACCCGCTCCCACTCTCAAAGCCCAGGACCCACGCCGTCCCCTGACGGCTGGCACTCCTTTTAACTGAGAGCCTGCCATGTGTCACGGACTCACTGAGCCTCACGGCCCCTTGGAGTCAGGGGATGATCTTGTCCACATTTTACAAATGAGGGAACTGAGTCTCAAGAGCTTAGGTAACTTCGCCAGGGTCTCGTGGTGTGCAGGGCTACCAGATCGGCCCACATTATTCTGAGTCCCAGGCCCTGGCTCCTCCAGCTCAGCAGCCCGGCCACCGGTCACAGAAAGCAAGAGGGAGGAGCCCTTCCAAAAGCAACTGAGACTTGGAAAACATTCATTGTTGTTTTACTTAGACCCCCACACATGCCCCGATATAAAACATGGTTTCCCCCCCACAATTATCCATCAGAAAGCATGGTTTGCTACCAGCCTCTTAATCTCTCAGTTGCATCTTTTGAATATGACAGCCCAGGTGGGGAGGCACAGCGAGCCTCGTGAGCCTCTGTCAGTGCTGGTTTACAAGGCTTATCAAGGTTGCCTGACAAAATTGGGTTTAAAAATAAGCAAGGACACCCATCACTTGTTTAACTACTCATAGGGTGTGACTTCATGCCTCCACTATTTTTATTCTGGTAAAAGAGCTTTTAAAAGATCACTTTGACAAGCAACAGGATGGGTGGTTAGGTCGTGGAGATCATGAATATACACCCACTGAGCAGATAAAAAAAGTAAAAAGACTCACTGGTGGACGAGTGGGTACTTGTACCTGAAAATAAGATTTCCAGTGACAGCATCTCAACAGGATAAAAAGGTCAGCATCAAAACAAACTAGAAATGCAGAAGATGTGCTGTATAAAACAGACTTTTTTAACCACTTTCCTGAGGTATGACTGACTTACAAAAAGCTGTACATATTTAATGTATACAACTTGATGAGTTTGGAGATAAGTATGTACCCATGAAACCACCACATTCTGGGCCATAAATATATCCATCACCTCCAAAAGATTCCTCCCACCCTCTTTATTCTTGTGTGTGTGTGTGTGTGTGTGTATGTATGTGTGAGAGAGAGAGATAATAATGCTTAACATAAGATCTACCCTCTTAGCAAAATTTTAAGTGTACAATACATTATTATTTACTGTAGGCACTATGCTATACAGTAGCTGTCTAGGGCTTACTCACGTCGCATAACCGAAACTTTGTACTCTCCGACTGATACCTTCCCACGTCCCCTTCCCCCAGCCCCTGGCGACCACCACTCTGCTCTCCACCTCTGTGAGGTCAGCTTCTTTAGATCCCACCTGTAAGTGAGATTGTGCAGTATTGTCTTTCTGGGTCTGACTTATTTCCCTCAGCAGAATGTCCTCTAGGTTTATCTATGTTGTTGCAAATGGCACGTTTTCCTTCTTACTTAAGGCTGAATAATATTAAGTTCTATAGTATATATATTTTATTGTATCAGTTGTGTGTCTATGTGTATATGTATGTATTAGTACACACACACGCGACATTATTTATCCTTTCATCCATCAGTGGACATTTAGTTTGCCTCTGTGTCTTGGCTACTGTGAGTAATGCTGCAGTGAACATGGGGGTGTAGAGATCTCTTTGAGATCCTGATTTCAATTCCTTTGGATATACACCCAGAAGTGGAATTGTTATATCATATGGTGGTTCTGTTATAATTTTTTGAGGAAACTCTATACTGTTTTCTGCAATGGATGTATCAGTTTATTTTCCCACCAACAATGCACAAAGGTTCCCTTTTCTCCACGTCCTCACCAACGCTTGTTATCTTTCCTTGTGTTGATAACAGTCATCCTAAATGCTGTGAGGTGACATCCCATTTGCATTTCCCTGATGACTACCAATACTGGACATCTTTTTACATACCTGTTGGCCATTTATAAATGTCCAGTATCTTCTTTAGAGATGTGTCTATTTGCCCATTTTTAAAAATCTGATTATTTGGATTTCTTTGCTATGGATTTATAGGCATTCCCTATATGTTTGGATACTAACCCTTTATCAGATGCATGGTTTGCTAATATTTTCCCTCATTCTGTAGGTTGCCTTTCATTTTGTTGGTTTCTCCCTTTGCTGTGCAGAAGCCTTTTCGTCTGATGCAGTCCCACCCATCTGTGTTTGTGTTGCCTGTGCTTCTTTGGTGTCATATTCAGAAGTCATTGCCAAGGCCAATGGCAAGGAGCTTTTTCCTTGTGTTTTTTTCTTAGAGTGTTGTGGTTTCAGGTCTTACATTTCAGTCATTACTCCATTTTGAGTTAGCATGTGGTATACGATAAGGGTCCGATTCCTTTCTTTTGCACGGGGATATCCAGGTTTCCTGGCACCAGTGATTGAAGAGACTGTCTCTTCCACATAATGTGTTCTTGGTGCCTTTATCAAAGATCAGCTGACCAAAGACTTTGAGACTGAAGAGAAATGTAAAGGAGCTATTATTATTTCATGATATGGGAAAGTTTCTCTTTAAGTTCTTAATTAAAACATGGCTTTTCAATGTTTCTTGACCTTGTTAATTGACAACATATTATAAGATACTTAACTAGGTCATCCATGTTGCTAAAAATTCACATCTTCAAATTGGCTATCAATGTCTCCGTGGGATTTTTCTCGAAAAAATGGCAGCTCTCCTTAAGGTCGGGGGGGCCTTCTGCTGGGGCATGCACAGTGCTTGAGAGTTATCAGGAAACACTAATACTGTTTTATAACCTGTAGTGATTTTACAAGGCATTGCATTGTACATACACCGAGTGCTCTAAGTCATGCTGTACCACTGGCATTTAGGGCATTAAAAATCCCATGCACACCTTGACCCAGAAGACCAGGCCCAGTTTTGTGTTCCAACCTGGATTCCCAAGCAGTGATCTAGCATTTGTTTTTTGGGATCTTTGATGTTTGTGTAAATACTGTTTGTATCCCTTTGCTTGCTTACCCATTATATTTTAGCCCCTTTATTTGGTGGTCATACAGCAGACTCCCCCTTTGTTTTAAATCCTGCAGAAGCCAGTCTCTTTCTCTCCCTGTCTCCCATTTGTTCTTACCCTTCTGCACCCCCAGCCCACCCTTGTCTGACCCTGCCTTTGAGCTATTTGCAAGCTCATGTCTGAAACTGCTCAGAAATCCCTCTTGGTAGTTCTCTGTAAGGAAAGCAAATGTATCCGTGAACATGTTTGAGCTGGGCACAATGTGTGTAGGTGGCCACATTGCCCAGGAGATAAATCGCTTAATAACAGTAAGAGTGACAGGACCTGTGTAGCATCAAAGTAGCAATGGCAGGGTGGTACCTACTCCACCCACAGGTCCAGGAGCTTAGAATCCTCTAGGAACTGCTGGTCTTCCTTCATCCTGGCTTTCTGAACTAGAGAAAGAAGGAGTGAAGCCATTTTATCATTATGTCATTTTATCAGCCCTCCAGTGGGCAGCAAGACCACTACGTCCCTATCTACCTAAGCTCGGGATCACCCGCTGCCTGCTGGTGAACGTCATGGCTGTTGCCTGTGCCTGTGGTGAACCTTGTGGTGCAGCGAGGGCCCGCATACCAGCCTGTCTCCCTGCTCAGCAGGGGCTGATGCAGGCCAGGTCTCACCCTGCTCTCCATCCTTGAGGCCCCTTCAGGAGCCAGCACGTGCGAGGCCTGGATAGACACAGGAGCGCTGGCTGGGGCAGCCTGGGCTTCACGCACAGGTGGTCTTGCCCTTGGTAGCTAGGTGGCTTTAAGCAGCATATTTACCCTCTTAAGTCCTAGTTTTCTTGTCCATGAAATGGGATCATGAGACCTACCTTATAGGATCCCTGGTAGGATGAAGGGGTGGGATTCAGGTCCTGGCCCCTTGTCTGAGAGCTTTTCCCTGCGTCCCCTGCTGAAGACAGGAGCCCCCAGGCCCCCTTGCTCTGTCGTTCCCTTTATAGCACTCCCCACCACTGGGCTTCAGAGGACACAGGCATTTGTCTCTGTTTCTCCTTGCAGTTTTAGAGCAAACAGGAGTTTGGTCCAAATGGCTCTCCCCAGTACCTGGCAGAGAGTAAGCGTGGGATACATCTGTGCGTGTGATCAAAGTCTGCAACACAGTGGGAGGACGGATGGGGGGATGGATGGACGGGTAGAAGGGTGGTTGGGTGGATGGATGGATGCATAGATGGATGTGTGGGTGGAAGAAAGGAAGGAGAGACAAAGCCAGACAGGCAAGGAGTAAGTACACAGGGACCCATCCAGATACGTAAACAACCACTGAGTGGTTCTAGATGCCAGTTTTTCCAAACTGCTTTGATCGACTGGATCCATTGATCAACTGATCAAAGAGGATCAATTTAAGTATAAAGCTCAGGCTGAATGCTGAGACTCGCGTTCCTCTTTTCCCTGCCCCCACTCCAACAGGAAGATGAAAAAGAATAAGAGTGCAGAGTGTGGAAGGAACAGATCCACCACTGGCAGAAGCTGAGTGTGTAAGTGGTGTCATCCAGTTTGGAGTTATGCCCTTAAAAAGGAGCGTGGGGCAGCTGCCCTAAAAAGGCTTAAAAAACAGAGAATGGGAAAGTGAACTGGGGTCTGGAATAGCTGACTGCAGAGATCGGCTGCTGAATCCATTCCTGATCTCGCCTGTTGCAAGGGTGTTATTTGATTTGTCTGGTTTTGGTTTTGGTTTTGTTTTAAATGAGATACTGAGCATGTCTGCTCATAGCCGATGAAGAGGAATCAGGTTGAAGAAAAATGGATGTTTTTAGTTAATAAGAACATCTTCTGATCCCTGGGAGAAGGTGAGCCTTGCCCATCATTAGATTGGTATCTTAGAGAAGTCGGTTGTCACCTTGGAAGGAGAATGGAGTCTCACAGGAGTTGGACACAGAGAAGGAAAGGGACAGAGCTGGGCTCTGGGAAGTTAGTATCTTGGCAGTGGAACTGATATGAGAGGAACGCCCAGACAGGACACTGATGTGCAAGAGAAGGCAGGCCAAGGTCACACCACAGGGTATATAGTCTCATGAATTTCTCGTATAGTCTTCAACACGTAATACCATGCATAGGATTGGAGAGACCTCCAAAACTTTGGCAACACAAACAGCAAGTATATGTTCTCTCCTTGGTCTGAAGATGTGCTAAAAATGGCCATTTCCTGAGCTCTCTGGCTCCCACATCCCTCTCTATGGCGCATTATTGTGCTGTGCGAATTGGTTACCTGGTTCTATGTCTCTGTGGCCTCTCAGAGTCATCTCTGCCTTGCAGACATAGGCATTAGTGGAAGTCTGGGCCTGCTCTTATAGGGAGCTCTCTGGGACTAAAAATGTTGTCTAAGTTCTTGCACTGCACGTTTTCTCTCTACCCCCACATCCCTCTTTCTTTTGTTGCTTCCCTGCATTAGTCATCAGGATTCCTTGGAGCCTGCTTTAGCTTGCATTTTCTCACCGGAATTGTGTGGGATGTTACAGAGAGCAAGCTTCCCCCTTTCCCTGAAGCCAGTCAGCCACCTCCTTTCCGTGTCGAATCGCATCTGATCTCCCAGCCAGGCCTCATCTCCTGAGAGGCTGCATGTGCCCTGGGCCTGAATAGCAGCCCCAAGGAGGAGTGAGCTAGGAAATGCATGCCTGCTGGGGGCTGAGTCAGGAGAGGGTGCTAGGCTTCTTCCTCCTGGCCAGCCTGTATCAGGAGTCAACCAAGACGGCCAGGTGTGATTTCTCTGGATCCAGAACACGTCTCCCCTTAACCTGCAAGCTCAGTGCTGTTCAAAGAAAAATATTAAAAACAAAAATGCCTGCAGGAGGTGACAGTGCTGTTTGCCTCTGTTTCAGGCGCTAAACCTGCCCCGGGGATCTGCTTTGAGAGAGTCAACTCTGCAGGGGACCCTTATGGCAACTGTGGCAAAGACTCCAAGAGTTCCTTTGCCAAATGCGAGCTGAGGTATGGCATCTGCACGCAGACCACACTGTCACTTTGAACTTCCCACGTCACTTAGGGCTGCTTCCAAACCTTCCCTCTTTGGAGACTGTTTATTCTTACCCTTCCAGGGATGCTAAGTGTGGAAAAATCCAGTGTCAAGGAGGTGCCAGCCGGCCAGTCATTGGTACCAATGCCGTTTCCATAGAAACGAATATCCCGCTGCAGGAAGGAGGTCGGATTCTGTGCCGCGGGACCCATGTGTACTTGGGTGATGACATGCCAGACCCAGGGCTTGTGCTCGCTGGCACAAAGTGTGCAGATGGAAAAGTAAGACCCAAATGCTCACTTGTATCATAAATGTAAGTCTGGAAGGGGGCCCGTTGAGAAACGTCTTGTCCAAGAACTGAATTACAAGGTTTATTTTCTTAAATCTGCTTCTGAGAACATTGTACCTGGAATCCAGTTCTTTGCACCTAGAGGAAAAAGTCAATAAATCCTAGATCCTGGTCTGAGCACTCAGATGCAGATTTTGGAAAATCAAGCTTGTTTGCTTGGCCTTTAGTGTTGGTAAGTCACTTCTGCACCTTGGGTGTCGTGAGGGTTTCCAGCCAGGACATTGCTTTGGAAGGAAACACGGCAGCATATTGTTGGAAATGCGGCCTTGGGTTTCGGCACACTGGAGCCTTGCTCTCACCTGGACAGAATGGGAAATCAGATGTATTTTCAGAGAATAGGAGAGGGGGAGAGGTGGGATGAGCTTAAAACCAAAGCGGAGTTCTTCTGGAGACTGGGGAAAAGTAGACTGAGATATTTTGGGGCTTAGGATTGAAGTAAAAAATGAACAAAGAAATTGAGATTTTTCACATTCTGCCCCATTGATTTTTCTCACCATACTTTCCTGTCAGACTAAATGACAACAGTTTAATAAAATGTTTTAATAAAGAAGACGAATCAACCCCCACATGCTTTTTTTTAGAACCTAATTTTCAAAGTGATTATGAAATCACTCACTAGCATGGAGGCCACAGAGCAGGAAGGAAAGAGAGAGACTCAGTTCCTTTAGCAGAGTCCCCAGGGCAGGAACTGTCTGCCCTCACCTTTCGCCCATACACCCTGAACCACAAATGCTTTATCCTTAAGGAAATAGGAAGATACAAGAAACATGTTAGACATTCTGGGTGTCTCCCTGACCTTATACATTAGCTTATAGCCAGATCTTGACATTAGAATGACACCCGTATTTTAAGCTGCAGTCTGAACAGCCAAGGCCAGGTACATCCGAACACAGAAGTTCCACGGACTTTTTCAGTGGGTTTTTTTCTCCTTGTGCAACATTAAATGGGCTTTGATCCTTGTTTCTGCAGAACACTAGTTCTTTGAAAGTTTCCTCTTCAGCACTCCCAGTGGACCGGGAGGAGGGCAGCACCTATACACGGGCGGAGCTGTGTCAACTGTGATCCCAGACAATTCCTTTTATCAGCGGGAACGTGGCCGTCCCCTCTGCCAACTTGCCCACCATCCCTCAGAGCAGCGTGGGCCAGCACTTTTCTCAAAGGGCATTAATCGCTCCTTACACAAGCTGTTGGCGTCAGAAGGCGAACTTCCCCTAGGAAGGTTCTATGTGATTAAAAATGTTTCTGCAGTCTAAAAATTAGACTTTTCTTCCTTTGACTCTGCTAATTTGTAACATCTTGTGGGAGATAAAGGGCCTGATCTCTTGAGTCTGGAGTGTATCATGCCCCTTTAAAATATGACTAAATTTCTCTGCAAGAGAGAAACCAGCCCAGTATCATTTAGCAAATTACTGCCCTTGCAAAGTCTTGATAAATACAAGGTAACTGTCTGTTTTCCTCTGCTGAGCATTTCTGTTGATGGTTTATGTTATCGATGATAGTACTGGTCAGTCAGTATTTTGGAAAAGTTCCCATATTTCAGTATCTCCTTTAAAAGATTTTTGGACCTTGGATCCTTGGAGCCTCTGAGTCTGTGCAGGCCCCAGGTTAAGGATTAGTCCATTTCAGCCTCCCCTCTATCTTTTAATAGAGTGGAAAACATGCTGCGATAAGTGGGTTTCATTGTAAGCTCTAAACAAAAATCATGAGAAAATCAGTTACTGTAATTTCAGGATTGACTGAAACCATATAAAATGCCATGAAGTATAAAGGAATTCAATGGTATTCACCTTGATCAGAGTCTCTTAAAAGTGCAGAGCTGGGAGGAGGCGTCAGGATCCACGTCGGAGTCAAGTGAAAATTGCATCGTGATGGCGCATCCATATTGACTGAAAGAAGATAGTCTTCCTCAAGCCTTCATGTGCTTTTTCTTTTTAAATATACAGATGCCTCATGTGGATGTGGTTGTAGAAGTTCTGAGTTGTTTGCTGTGTTTTCTTCCTCCTCCAGATCTGCCTCAATCGTCAATGTCAAAATATAAGTGTCTTCGGGGTTCACGAGTGTGCAAGGCGATGCCACGGCAGAGGGGTGAGTAGGCAGAGCTGCGTCTTTATAGCCGGCCCAGGATAAGCTCAGTACTAAATCATTCATTTGCAAAGGGTTTTGCAATCCATAAAGTTTTTAAAATACAGCAGTCTCCTCAATATTTTCTTCTAAAGACATTACTTTTCTTTGACCTTTAAGTAGCGTAAGAAATATGATTTTTATTTAAGAAAATCAAATCGAACAATAATTATCTATTAAATTAACATTCTGTGATTTTTTTTTAAAAGGGCTTTGTCATCTTCAATGTAATTTTAAAACTAACCTTCCTTCTTAAAGAGTTTTGCATTAACATTTCAAACAGAGCTGTCCCTCTTCCCACCAAGATTCACAATAGGTGTCTGAACTGAAACACTTCAAAAGGAATTAAAGCAAGACAGAACATATTGACCACATGATCTTGAAATCACATACAATGGGTTTCAACTAAAGAAGGCTGAGAAGAGGACTCCAATTGTTTAAAACATAATTTATTTTCCCTGATGGGCTTAATTATTTCCAATGGAACCATATTAATCTTGATTAGCCCTGCCAGTGGTTCCTTTGTTTTTCTGAAACCTTTTATACAGATGTCATGCTCCAAATTCTATTTTTAAAGTTTGCAGACACTCGCCAATGATTCTCATGTCGGATTCTGGGGATTTTCATAGAATTACTATTGTGCTGCAGTGCCACCTCAGAGGGGTTTCTTGGTGGTGAGTGGAGCTGACTGTCGATATAAAATGGAGTCTTCTTATGTCAACGTTGGATCATAGATTTCTTTCTATGGCTGTAGGAGATGAGCTAGGGCAGCTTCATAATCTTGCTGATGAAGCAACTGAGGCCCAAGTGGATGATGTAGTGACATGTCCAAGGTTACAAAACAGCAGCTGGTGGCAGTGCTGGGTTGGAGACCTTGACCTCCTCACTGTCCAACATCCCTGGGGTCCCATCCCCACATTGGAGAGGAAAGGCCCACATTTTCTGGGTAGGTGGAGCATGACATCAATGACAAGGAACTTGACCACAGTCCGACCCTGGTGAGACCAGGTGCCGCAGCCCCTCCAAGCGGGCTGTGCGGGCTGCAGTCCCCACCACACGCTGCAGAAAGGGCCCATGACTGTGACTTAGGACGGGAGCCTGGGCAGGACAGTGTGGGCAGGACACCGCCTGAATCCTAGGACAGGCGTTGGGGGGATGTGGCAGCCGCAGCATTCTTGAGAAAAGAGCCGAGACACTCATTTGGCCTAGACTGTGCCACTCAGTAATTAGTTCTGCTCAGTTTTAGCTTCATAGAAACATACTTTCCAACTTAGCAGAGGCTGTCCTGATTCGGTCTTATTTGAAGCAATTGGGGCAGATGGTTGATCCATCAACAACAACAAAAAAGTCAGTGGAAGCAGGGAAAGCTCACAAATGAGACACAGGCTCCACTTTGCTTTTGCCTTAAAATACAAAAGCGTGTGTTTGGCCCCTCCAGCAATATTGTGACGTGGGGCTCAGGCTTTGGGGACGGAAGTACTGGCTGGACCTCTCACAGGCTTCCTTTTTACAGCGTGCAAAGCCTATCATCCCAACGACCAGTTTGTTTCTCTAGGTGGAGGGAGACGTGGACCCTCAGCAGTGATCTGGTGCAGCGCCCTCTGTCCTGTGGAGCTTTCTTAGTCGGTTTGCAGCTGTCCCACCCATTCTGAATTTGTCAGAAATTTGTACCCAAAGCAGGCAACCTCATTTTCATGGAAACAATGCCCTCTCGTTTTCACGCTCACATTCCACTGGTTGTTTTACATGGCAGTTCAGTGACTTCCATAATGGACAATAACAGATACAACAGATCACCCTCAGTTACCCTTTGCAACCAGGTGAGCCGTGCTGGCCAGGCCACGGAGGGCTTCGGCCTCCAGGGCAGGTGATGTGTTCAGGGCCCACCGAGAGCAAAGCCCTCCTCTGTCAGCTGCGTTGGGCCCCTTTCCTGACTCACCAGAGCCATCCTCTCACTTCCCGAGGACACAGTTCTCTGTTGCCTGTGCCCACCATGCAGGACCAAGAACCAAGGAATAGCCGCTTATAGATTCAGTCCCCTGACCCAGGCGAGGGATGTGGGCATTTCAGGCAAGGAATGTCGGAGCCAGCCTAGAGGGCATCAGGAAATGGGGGGCCTGGCTGCAGGCCTGCTGTGGGTGCTGGTCACCTAGCCCCGGAGGTGGCCAGGCCCGCGGCACCAAGGACTGGGATTCTGCCTCCCAGAGCAGAGTCCCTCCCCACCACTGAGAGGGCTTCTCACCCTGGTCAGGTAGAGGGGGCTTCCTGGGTTTGTAAAGAGGGACCTGGAGATTGAGGAAGGAAGGGGTGGAGGGGGCGGGTGTGTCTCAATCCCCTCCGTTCAGTGAGCACCTGCTGCCAGGTGTTACGTCTGCAGCCTCAGGCTCCGGTCTCACTGCGGCGCTGTGTTTGGGGTTTCTTCTCACAGTGACTCTCTCATCTGGCTGTACGGGTGCGAGCAGGGGCTCTGACCACAGGGCCTTTGCTTCACTTTGGTGCCCCCATGGAGGGTGTGAGAGGGGGTGCCCTAACGCTGTGTCCCCCTTGGTGTCCCCACCCTACCTCCCTGAAAGGTGTGTAACAACAGGAGGAACTGCCACTGCGAAGCCCACTGGGCACCCCCCTTCTGTGACAAGTTGGGCTTTGGAGGAAGCACAGACAGTGGCCCCATCCGCCAAGCAGGTTAGTGGGGACCCATCCAGGGGAGTGGGTGCTGAGCTGCGAGGGGGGGCAGTAGAAGCCGATGAAGGATCCTTCCGAGCCAGGTGAGGCTCACCAGCTGTCGGGGTGACCTGGCCTGCAGCCTGCGTCCAGCCATGCGCTCCTCTGCAGAGACCCCTCCCTCCACCTGGCTGAGGCCAAGCTTACCCGTGGTGCTCTTCCCAGCAGGCTGCCAGAGGGGCACAGGCTTCCTGTGGGTTCGAAGGATGGGGCCGAGGCCAGCCTCTGTGCCCTGGGCCTCAGACTGTGAAGTGGAAGGCCTTTACAGCTTACTGGAGAGACCACGTCCTCTTAGTAAAGGAGTGGCTCCTACAGGGGCAGCTGCCGCTCGGTCACTCAGCAGCTGTGGTGCGCACGCGCCGTATGCGGGCTGCGGATGCATCATCTCCTCGGACCCTCACCTGTCTCTCTTCTTTCTTTAGACGAGACTGAAGCTCAGGGAAGGCATGCAACTTGCCCAAAGTTACACAGCTGAGACAGGGTCAAGTCTGCCTATCCCCAGAGAAGCTCCCCATAGCAGCTCTGCTTGAACCCTCGGTTCTTTGCTCCTCAGTGACCTTGAGAAATGGTCTCTGGGGCAGCACTGTTTTCTCTGACCCTGGTCAGGCAGTTAAGGGGCAAGTCTGAATGGTGCCCCTTTAAAAGGGAAAGAAGCAAGACAAAAAAGAGGTAGAGAGCCCACAGAGGACACAGCTGGGAGCCGTAGCAGGCAAGAATTTCCCAAGCCCGCTTGTGTTGATAGCTTGGAGCTCCCCTGGGCCCCTGTGACACTCTGATGGTGGCTAATGTTGCTGCAGAGGACGTCACATATCCCCAAGTTCTGCTGTGACTGGCAGGAGTGAATCTGTGGCTTTGGCCATTGTTTCCATGACAACAGACATACCACTGCTCTGCGCAGAGCTCAGGAGGGGAGGGCCTGCCTAACAGGCACAACTGTAGAGTGTCAGGAAGGACAGTGCGTTCCCGGCCATCCCTCTACTTAAATAGAGACGTGTCTCAACAGGGCTCCCGAGAGAGCTCCAGGTTACCCCTCTCCAGGGCCCAGACCCCGCAGCCAGTATAAAAGGACAAAGTCTTGCCTTTCAGTGAGTGGACATCTGAGCCCTGAGGACTGGCCTCTTGCCGCAACTTAGTTAATATTCCAATATGGCTTTAAGCATTTGTTATACAAAAATAGCAGGCTTTTAGTTTTTAATCCGGCAGGAACCCATCCATCTACCTTCAGGTTAGCCGGCTGGCGCTCGAGGACTTGGAGAAGATGGCAGGAAATGGACAGCACACTGCGGGCCTCTCTGGTGTGGACACACATGACCACCAGTACTCAGGTTTTAGCGTTTCAGAACGTTGGGGAATCCACAGTTGCCAGCCCTCCATTGCAGCAGGATTATTTTAAACAAATGAAAACATCTGAAGAGCCAAACTCTATCCACTGTAGTCAACCTCACAAAAGGCAGGATGCTACACACCTTCTCCAAACACAGACAGAGAGGCAGGCCCTGGGATGCGGGCCTAGCTGCGTGGTGAGCCTCCCCGCCCAGGCCCCGCACGCCCACCTGACTGAGGCCCAGTCGCTCATGCCACAAGGACATCTCTAGCGTCTGCCATGTACCAGCTGCCCATCCAGATGCTGGAGGGACATTAAGCAAGCACAGTATGGCATGCTAAAATCCCGAGAGGTGGATGTGGGGCCGGCTGTGCAGGGCACATGCTTGCTCTGGGTGTGGAGAGGAGAGGATGGAGTCCCACCCGCTGCCTAGGTTTCTGGTTTGAGCAGTTTCGTGGAGACAGGCAACCGGGGGCTGCACTGAGTTGTTTGGAGGCCCTGTGCTCAACTGGATAAATTGATCAGTTTAAGATTTAGGGACTGGTTTTAAGGAACTAGACACAATGCTACTCACTTGTTAATTAGGTTCATTAAGAGACGGCAGAGCTCTGGCCAGAGCCCCCGCGATTGCCAGCTCACAGTCTGGAGAGAATGACGATTTGGCCAGGAAACCAGAAGCAATGCTTTTCCAGCAACACTAACACATGAATCAAGACTGTCACATGTGAATTGTCCCTGAGAGTACTTGTCAGATGGAGATGAAGTCCAGAAACAGGGAGCATGTGAAGGCATTCTTCCCCAGTCAGAGCTGCTGCTGCTCTGGTCCGCAGCCAGCTGGGCGCCCTGGACACAGGCACGGTGGGAAAGCCTGGGTTACGAGGTCACGTCCCTGCTGCCCCCAGCAGCCTCAAAGGCCTGGAGCTCACCTACCGTGTGAAGCACACCTGGAACACTGCTGGTAGGAAGACACACAAATGAATCGACGTCTGTGCTCTTGAAGAATTCATGGGGAAGTTGAAATTGCACATAAACCTCCCCTAAATTCTGACACGTGGAGTCCTTCCCAGATGGCCCTTGACCATCGCTGCAGGCATAAACCAACCTAGTGGTTACATTTTCCCTTCCTTCCCACACCCTCGAGGAGTCTTAGTGTCTGTGTACTAAACAAAAGGAGATGTTTCCTTAGAGAAAATAAACAGTGTTCTCCCAGAGAAAGAGGTTTGCCCCCAAAGGCTGTATTTTAAGTCCTAACATAACAAAACAAAACTCATGGGCATTTCATTTCAGCTATGAGTTTTCTTTTCTTCTTTTTTTTTCACCTTGTAATTTAATGATGTCCAGAAATAAAGTCTTGGTCTAAAGAAATACAAAAAAAATTAAAAAACAGTTAGGAAGGAGCCGGGAATAGCATATCTGTGATAAGGCCTGGAAAGATTTTACTCCGGGGACCGCTTCAGTTCTGATGGGACTTGAGTGATGGCTTCCTGTGGCTACATTCCCCTGCCTCTGTCACACTTGGGAGGCCGGTGTGGTCAAGGCCGCGGCCGGACCTATCAGACAGTAGTCCTACTTAACAAGTTTCAGAATTGTCAGAAATGAGTGATGGCCACAGGGACGGAACCTCACAAAGACAAGACCTTTGAAGTAAGACCGCTCTATCAGGACCTCAGTCAGGGGTTTACACGCCTCATTTCTGTTTCTTCTTTCCAAGTTCACTTTGTTGTAAATGTCACAGTTTGATGTTCCCCATATTTCATTCTCCCCACCTCCCACCCTGATCAAATCCTTTTTGTTTCAGATAACCAAGGTTTAACGATAGGCGTTCTGGTAACCATCCTGTGCCTTCTTGCTGTTGGATTTGTGGTTTATCTCAAAAGGAAGACGTTGGTACAACTGCTGTTTATGGACAAAAAAACAACGATTGAAAAGCTAAGGTACCTGGGGTTTGGGTCGTCTTTTTAAGAAATGGCCTTTGAAAGCATATATAGCCAATTTCTCCATTTGTTTTCCTTAGCAAAGAAGAGCTCAGATTTTCTCGAAAGTAAAATTGTTTTGATTTTTTTAAATTTCTGCTGAATTAGCTGCCTCTCTGGTTTCCCTTCAAACTACTTGCTGCTTAATACACAATAATAAGGGTGTGGTGTGATCTATTTTTTCCACCCTTACATTAGTAGTTTTTATAAGACATAGGATGTTAAAATCTTTTCATCAGATGGGATAGCTTTTGATCAAATACATTCAAAAGCATTGCTGCAAAGCCAGCTTTATACAAATCACCTCCCGGGTGTCACAAAGCTATGTTTCTATGGATTGCAAGAACGAATTTAACAGAATAGTGGCTTTGGGGGGGAAAAATCAATAAAAAAAAAAATCTTGTAAGAGCATTTGGTAATTTTTCTTTTACGTGTTTACCATACTGAGTTAAAATAATTATTTTTTGAGGGTTACTAAGAACAAGTTAGAAAAAGCTAAGTCAACCGGAGGGACAAACGGCCTGGGCCAGCATGTATGGGGTTGCCTTGCAGGTGTGTACGCCCTTCCCGGCTGTCTGGTGGCTCCCAACCTGGGCAGGCTCACCTCACCCACCTCAGCAAAGGCCTGATGAGGAAGCCACCACATTGCACCGCAAATAAGGTAAGTTTTAAGCGAGCTTAAGAAGGTAGTGTGAGCCTGGAGACACGGGTTTTTCGATGAGAGCTTGAGTAGGAATAGATCCTGGACACATTACACTGAGTTACACTGAGCCCATGTTTGGACCCATTTTGCTCCAGCCCTGGGTGAAGCTCTGTCCGCCCTCTGGTTTCCAGGAGCTCGATCCTTAACCCAAAGTACCGGCTGACTCCCTACTGTCTCTTAACTTTCCTGATATCCTGGTGAGTTATTACTAGAGTTCACTCCAGTATTCAGTTTTCCCCACCAAGTGTTTTTGATGTATCTGCAAGAATACTGAATATTGGACTCATTCGACAAGAGTCCATACTATAGCAGGGAACAGGGTTGGTATTAAAAAATGACAAATGATTCTAAAGGTCATTATCACATATTCAGTAGGTAATAACTATTTTATCTTCCCAGATCGAAAAAGTAAGAGGGTTGGGTTCCCAAGGGGAGGCTGCCATTCCTGATAAGCTTTACCATCTTTCATCCCCAAATGTGGGGCTTAGCAAGAACAGCTTTATTTGAGAAAACCAAAAACACAGCCTTATTTTGAAGAACACAAAATGAGGAATGACCCAAATACCCATCAACAGGTAAAAGGGTAAACAAACTTCAGTATGTTTACACATGATGCTACTCAGCAGTTAGAAGAGATGGACCATTAATAAACACAACATCATGGATGAATCTCAAAACAGTTATGGAGCACGTGCTCTGATCCAATTTACATAGAATTCTAGGAAATGCAAACTATTGTATAGTGACAGCAAGCTGATCGATAGTTGCCAGGGAGGGCTGGGAGAGAGGAGACACGGGGGTGATGGGGGGGTCAGCACCCCGGCCATGGGGGTGGTTTCACGGGGGTGGCATATGTCAGAATGTGCCAAACGTACACTTGAAATATGTACAATCAGTCATATGTCAGTTACACCTCAATAAAGTTGTTTCTAGAAATAAAGGAAGAAAAAGGGAGGGCAGGCCTGAGGTCCAAGGCCCATGCAGACTCTGCTCCGATCTGTTGCGGAAGGCAAGGGCACCACACAGGATATCCTCTGCAGGCAGGTCCCTGGCCTCCACCCTGGCTTCTGGAAGCCTCTGTTCCCCTTCCCCAGGGGTTTTCTTGCTCCCCCCGAGCCTCCTGTGCATTAAGCTGGCCTCCTTTTTACCACTCCTACATAGTTTCCTTAAGATCTGGTCTGTGTCCCTACCCTTGTTGGCACTTCTCCGGTGCCTTGCACCTATTTGTTAATGAATTAAGCCAGCTTTTAAAATTTCAAATAGAAATTGACCCCACTTTCCCAGACTCGGGTAGAGGGGCACTTCCATTAGAATGTTGGCATTTAAAGGAATACTAATAGATCCCATCTCATGGAACTCCTCGCTTTTCTCCCCTTACTCAACCCCACGCCCTCCCCGCTAGAGCAGACTGGTCAGCTCTACGCTCCCCTCCGGGAATCACAGATATTGTGAGGCCGTGACATGGTGGCTTTGTGCTTTGACCCTGCAGGCCAGTACGCGGAGACCGCTGCCGAGTCAGAATGTTGACATCAGCAGGCCCCTCAAAGCCCCTGACGTCCCCCAGCCCATTTCGCCTCAGCAAGTGCTCCCGCGCCTCCACAAGGCTCCTCGTGTGCCCAGCGTCCCTGCCAGGCCTCTGCCGGCCAACCCTGCCCTTAGGCAGGTCCAGGTATGCCTTCAGCTGCTAACTTGCGGGATGTGGCTCAAAGCCAGACTCTGCTACTTGCTAATGTCTGAACGTGGACATGTGGCTTCACTTCTCGGTGCCTCTATAAAATGTAGATAATTCAGCTCCTCAGACGGTTAAATGTAATAAACTGTGCAAAGGTTTTGCAGAGTGCTTGGTGTATAGTAATGGTGTAGCTATATTTTAGTTGCTCTGAGTAATATTTTTATGATCAGAACAGTGAGGGCACCCATGTAACATCATCTAAACCATCACCCTTTTGAGAATGGCAGCAGCACTATTAATAATTAGGCCTGGGTAATAAAAGAGAGAGGGTCACTTTAGGAATAATTGTGGGTGTGCATTTTTGCCATTTGTCACTTTCAAAACCTTTACAAAAATGTTACTGCCTATGGAGTTTCTCCATGCCAGGCACAGCATTGTATTAGATACTTTATATACATCATCTCATTTTTAAGCTGTTTTTGGCAGTAACTGCTTCTGTTTATTTTCACTGTGAACATGACATCATTTTTTCACAATAGGAAACTTGAAGGGAGCGGAAGTAAAGACAGGCAAAAAAAAAGATAATTACTGGTCATTTTTCATGGCAATCTTTGTTACATTTTCTTCTAATTGTACGTTTACATGTGTATTTTAACATTATTTAGATTATTCTGTATATATATTGCTTTATATACTTCTTTTTTGCCTTAAAATCATTCCCATTTACGGTGACATTAAAATTTCTTCAGAGTGTTATTTTAACAGTAGCACTATATGTGGATATAGAATACTTTTTTAAGCACTTGCCAATTAGTGGGCATGCTTGGATAGCTCTAATTTTTGCTATTATAAAACAGAGATGGTGACTTTAGGGATACTAATGGGCATGTTTTGGGTTAGGCCATGCTTTAGGGCAGGATTTCCCAACCCCCAGCATCACTGACATTTTGGGGTGAGATAACTCTTTGCTGTATGGACTGTCCTGTGTATCACAGAATGTTTAGCAGCATCTCAGTTTCTACCAACTGTATGGCAGTTGCATGTGTAATCATGTCTCTAAACATTGTCAAATGTCCTTTTGGGGACAATATCATCCTTGATTGAAAGTGTTACTCCACAGTTTACAATATAATTCTTTCTTCGCTCCTGCTGTTCAAAGTTTCTTTCTGTTATCATTTCTTCTCTACCTGAAAAACTTTCTTTAGTAGGTCTGCTGGTAACAAATTCTCTTAGTTTTCCTTCATCTGAAAATGTCTATTTCACCTTTATTCCTGAAGGATATTTTCACTGGATATAGAATTCTGGGTTGACTATTTCTTCTTTCAACATTTGAAAAATGTTATTCTACTTCCTTCTGGCCTCCAGGGTGATGAGAAATCCACTGAAAAGTTCTGTCCAGGGTCTCTGTTCCAGGGAAGTGGCGGAGCCTCTTACTGCAGTGAGGGATGGAGAGCAGGGTTCTATCATCTCCAGATGCAGTGCCCAGTGGGGAGGGAGAGGAGCATGGCCTTTTCTGGTGTTTCTCTGGAGCTGAAGTAAAGCCAGGTGTGGTCAAAATGTTTCTCTCTTATTGTGTCACCCTCTTGAAGTCTGTTGGCTAGAGGCAGAGGCTTTCCTTGAGCTTTTCTTTTTTTATTTTTTTTCGGTCTGGTGCCATCTGGCCAGGCATCTGTAGATCAGGGACGTCTCCAGAGCCCAGGTCCAGATACAGAAGATGCAAAAACAGAACACACGAACTCACTATTAGGTAGTTTCCTGAGTTCTGAGGTCCTTAGCCAGTCTATTTACTTTTCTCTAACTTTCAGAGTCTCTGTCAATTGCTTTATGAATTTTCTCCAAACTTTTTTATTGTAATTTGCAGGAGAAATAGGGTGAAATGGGCTTATTTTATCTTGTCCAGAGTAATTTCTTTTTTTTGTTTCTTTGATTATTGGTACTCCAGAACTTCTTTTTATGTGTCTATTAACCAATGGTGTGCTGGTAAATCAACTGTCTAAAAAAAAATTGTGTGTTATTTCTCTGCTGTGAAAACTCCTACCTGGCCAATTTCAAGCTATTAACATGATGTCGCTGAATGAGAAGTAGAGAATTAGCTGGTGTGAGCCAGTATAGCCAGCTCCAGCATACAGCTAAAATTAACTGTATTTGTTTTGTGAATTGTCTGCTCCTGTCATTTGCCTATTTTTTCCTATTTGAGAGTTTTTCTTCCTCATTTGTAAGAGTTTTTCTTATTAGATTAAGACTATTTACCCCTTCCCAGTAATTTATTGCAGACATTTCCCTAATTTGTCCTTTAATTTTATTATATTTTTATGGTATAAAAGGAGTTCCAGTTTTGAATATTAAACTTATTAATCTTTGCTTTTGCAAATCCTCTTATTCGTTTTGTCCTTGCAAAGTCCTCTTGCAATTCAGAATCAGTTAAGATTTTCTGTTTATATTTTTGGCTGTGGACAGTTCTGTGGTTTACATTTGTTTTTCTAACCTGTCTTGGATTTGCATTGGTGGAAGGCGATGGGCACATCCTAAAGTTTTCTGGGCTATACACTTAATCAAAAATCTGATAAAGCTATGCACCTGCACTCAATATTATACATGCAAATTTCAGATATCCACAGAGCTTGTAAGCCTCTTCCCCACAGATTCCCTTATACTGAGGCTTTTTTATGTCCCCATTTAAGCAACTTGCCTTTGTACCATGTCAGACTAGGATTGCCTCTAACAGACCATATGATCCAAAGAAAGATATTTCTACTTGCTGGTGTCTTCTTTGCTACCCTCAGTGAATGCCTACAAAAGTGACTCCCTCAAGATATCCTTTAAAACAGGCCCCCAAAAAGGCCTTCATTCTGTTTTATGAAATGAAGGTGACATAACCCTTTAAACATTAGTAACTGAAAAATCCAAATTTCTCACTCCAGGCTAATGCCTGGAGTTTTTCCAGAACATATGATATAGATGAAGCTCACGCTTTCTCTCCCATCACACACAGGGAACTGGAATTAATTCCATGCAGGTGTGGTGACTATTTGGCCGTGGCTCTTGTTTGGCAGCACAGGCTGAATCCACTGATATTCTGGACTTCAGAGCTCCCCATGCCCCGCCCCACACAACATGACACACACACACAGCTACACAGCTAGCCCTGCTTCATTCATCTGAACTTATCATCTAAACTTTCCAGAAGGAAAAAGCTCTCATAAAACCTATGATACTGGTCAACCTCACATCTAAAGGGTAAGTTAGTTCTTTATAGAAAACATTTGATCTTCCCATCAAATGTTCTGCTTCATTTTTAAAAATCAAGGACAGTGGAATCAAGTCCTTCTCTTGTCCACAACTGTTCCCTTCCAGTGCGCCACTTCCTTCAAGGGGAAATGACCCTGCGAACTCAAGCTGCTCAACCTAACTCCTTTGCCTTAATCAAGGAAACAAACTTTCATTTCCTTTTCATCCTGTCAGCTATTTTAGAGGAAAATAATTCAGTGTCTTCGTCTAGATGTTAGCAGACTATTGCCAAGTTCTCCCTAACCACAAAGTGAGCGTGAAAGGTGAAGTGTGGGCTCGAGAGAAGGAGAGTAAAAAGATAAAGACCAAAAAGAGGCCAGCGGGATGTGTGGTCGCCTGCAACTGCGCGCACAGGCAGAGAGCACGACGGGACGTCTGCACAACTCCGGGCGGACCCTGTCCTGCCCGAACTTCACGTATTGGGTTTGCAGTCCACCTGGAACATGCACTTAATGGGGAGATGAGACAAATGAGCACATATTTGCATTTTATAAGGTACTTTAGAAGCACCAAGGGACTGTTCCTGCCCTTATTGCTGCTGAGTAGAGAGTTCATATCAGACTCTCGAAAGGCAAGAGGATAAAAGAAAACAGGGGAAGTTGCAGGAGTGGCTATGGATGGATCCCAGGAAGCTTTGAGAAACCTTCTGGTGATGGTTAATCTCAAAATATTTTATGTTGTCTTTCTCTAATTATAAAAGTGTTCAAAATTATTGAACTTTGAACCCCAAAGAAATCAATTATGATTTATGATACTTTTTAAAATAAAAAGAGTAATATGTATTAAGGGGAGAAAATATAAGTTCATGCCAATCACGTGTCTTGAGCGGAATTCTGAAAGGACCTTCTAGGAAAGAAGCAGCCTCAGGCAGCAGGCCTGTGCTCTGACACCCTGTTCTGGGAAGGGGGAGGTGGGACATGGCTAGGGGAGAGAGGATGCTCAAGAGCTGTGCAGAACAGCACGAGCAGATCATGTTCCTTGCCTTCGAAGTCATTTGTAAAGTCAACTGACCAGATTTCTAGGAGGGAAGGGGGCCCCAGAAACATGGAGTAAGCCAGGGGCCCCAGCGGGAGTAACATCTGGTACCAAGTTTACATGTTCCTCTTCTGCATGCTGGTTCCTTTGCGACATTGTGCAGCCCCCAGGGAGGTGTGCTGACCACTGCTGCCTAGAGGCGGTCCTGAGCTGGCTGGACAAGGAGGGGGAAGGTAGTCACACTACGGGGAATGTCCAGGGGAGGACAGCATCCTGCAGAGTCATGTCTGCGACGCTAAGAGAGGACCAAGACAGCAGCCTGGAGACGGCCCCAGGAAGTGGACAGGTCACAGAGACCCCACCCAGGGAAACTGAGAATGGTTTGGGCATGAACAGCATGTCCTACTGTTACAAAAGTGAGAGCGTCAGGTCACTAAATTTGAACTTAAGAACAAGTGTGACCCTCAAAAGACTAGAAAATATGAGGACACTCAGGTGATACTCTTAATTGCCAAACACTCATGTGCATAGCTTTCTTCCTGGAAGAGAAGACGGAAGGAACGGGGACAAACTCTTGGGGTTTTCATTAGATTTCTAGGACATATCCAGCTGAAATTGTTTACGCAGTTTCTGAGGATTAGTTGGCTTCATTAATTCATTGAAAGTTGAAGTAAAAACGTGCAATAGCACAGCTAAGGAATACATTTCTCTGCTCACAGAAGATTGTCTGGAGGAGGCGCACAGCAGTGAGATGCAGTGTTCTGCTATCCAGCTGAAGCGTGCCATGATTCTAAAAGGGGCATATGGGGTGCCTTCGATTCATAGATGGGCCGTCCTCCTAACGAGTAAACACCCCATGAAACTATCAGTCTCTTAGTATTTTTCTGTATTTTTTTTTTAAGATTTGCCCCATAAAAAGGCAGTTGAACTAGACATGCTGATGAGTGGCCATATTGGTCTGGTGTTATTTTTTGGAGCCCTTAGTTTCCTGGAAAATGTTAGGAAGTGCTTTTCCTCTTTGTGGTCTTATCAGTAAATCATGAATCTGAACTAACTGGGTAAGATTGTTTTTCCAGTCAGATTAGTCTCTTTGGTGGAATCATAGGAAACAAAAAGGACAGCTCAACCCATCCTAGACTAATTTTTGCTGAGTCAAAATCCTTTCCTAAAAAAGCTCTGGGCCATGAGAATATTTTCCAGCCCTCTTCCTGGCACTGCTTGTCTGCACTGCAGAAACTGCAGTGAAACAGCAATGGCAGGGGTTTAATTCCTACTTCTTTTCTTATAACTGAATGGTGTGTAACTGTATGCGTGCGTGTGTGAGTGTTTGAATGTGTTATTTCACTAATTATTTTGGCAGAAGGGCTTTCTGTTTGTATTTTGAATTGCTATAAAATGGCAAACATTTATTGAGCACCAATCCTGTGGCTGGTACTGTGAGCTAAGCCCTTTACAGGCATTTCTGACTGTCTCAAGGAGCCCAGGAGGCAGATACGACCATTAGCCACATTTTACAGAGGATGAAATGATGCATTGTGAGGCCAATCCCTTATCTAGTAAGGCCCCACAGAAGGGAGAGCTAGGGCTCAAATCCTCGTTCTCCACCTGCATTCCTAGATGGAGGCATGCATAGAATAGATGGCTACATGGGAGGGATGAAGGAACCGCAGTGGAGACTGTTATGGTTAGCGTATTTTAGATCCCAGACTGCTTCAGTAACCTTTAACTCATGGTCTGCCTTCTGCCACAGAGATGCACTCTCCTAGGTGAAGAGTGGGTGAGGAGGAACACTTTGGCATCACGCAGAACTGTCTGCAACAAGAGGGGTTTGCATTTCTCTTCTCTTTTGCTTGTAACGTTATCATGCTCTAGTCATTCTCATCGTAATTGGTCTTTCTTGAAACCAGCTCTTGTTCAGAACCATAGCAGAGGTTGAGTTACATTTTGAATATCTTGTAGCATCTTAAATGAAGAAGGCTGTATGCATCTTCTGTAGAGGTGGAGATTTTCAGGTCAGTGTTCATGACAGAACATTCTCCTAATCAACACGTCATCTGGGTCTGTAGAATAGACAACACACCTTAGTTTGTAAAAACAAGATGGGCTAATCTTGTGCAGTCTCTTCCAACTAAGAAAAGACTGTAGAGCAATCCAATTTTAAGTAGCCACAGAGGGAGGAGACATCTATTTCAAGGAGCTCCAAATTCCCTTCCGGCCCTGACCCACACATAGAGTGAGGAGTAGTTAACATGGGCTGTTACTGGTAACAACAGCTACTCACACAGAAATATTCTGTCCGGATATAAATGTAAGCAAAATAAAGTCACTTAGATCATGATTTCAGAACAATCAGGTGATGGCCAGTTCGCTCTGAGCCCAGACTTTCAAAGGCATCTTCAACAGAATGAATTCAGCATTTCAGTGAATAAGGACTTGTACCTTCTGACCTCTGCAGATGTCTGATATTTAAGCCAGCACTCGCAGAGTCTGGAAATCTAATGATGTAAGTCCCTGCTCATCAGAAATGCCAATATACAATGAGAAAAGGAAATCCGTTTGTCAGGATGTTCTCCCAAGGAAGTGAGATGAAATACGAGAAAACAGATCTTTATAAAAGCTTTCATTGCTACAGGCAACCCAAAAGCTAATAGCTGAGAAAAAGTGTTGTAAAATGTCCTTCCATGCCTGCTCTCTGCTTTCCAGACTTCCCGCTTTTGCCCAGACGTTCTCCAGACCGCCTCTCCCCTGAGCTTTACCACAGTCCTCCCATGAGTCTCCTTGCCCACCTGCCTTATCCTAGAGTTGCCTGGACATCTTGATTCTGTCCCCTTCCAGAAGGCACAAATGGTATTATTTATCTCAGGGCACACCTTCATCCAGTCCCTTGAACATACTAGCCATGTAGGAAATACGCTGAGTTGACGTGAATTCTAAATCGTAAAAAATAAGCCTGTCCCAGTATCAATTATTCCCCATGGAGCCGTCATACTCAGTGAGTCATGGGTTAATAGAATACACTTCCTCTTGTAAAACTAAACTGTAGCTACTGAGGTCTCGGACTCCTGCTAACCTCTCCTTGCCACCTGTCCAGTACTTCCAGAAATTTTAACTGAAATTTCTTTGGCTTCATATCATACACTAATTGTTCATGTGACAACCCCGTCTGATGTCTTTAAGAGTTCCTATTCCATGTGGAAGCACCCATATCTCCCTGGAGAAAGAACGCCAGAGGGAAGGCATTCTGATGATTTTAGTTTGCAAAGGGATACTTGTTTTCCACTCATTTCTCTTGTTATAAACATGCAAACTGTACATAAAAGAACTGATATTTTACCCTTTACATTTTTTAATAGGTAACATGTGCCCATAATTAAACATTCCAACAGTAGAAAGAGTTATCTAGTCTCCCTCCCACCTCTGACACCAGACTTCCTTTCCCAAAACAATCATTGTTACAAGCCTTTTGTAAAATGTAAGTTACAATACAGAAAAAGTCTTATTTCTAACTTGTCTCTCTCTGCAGAGAGAGAGATTATGGAAAATTTGGAGAGAACCAACTCCTGGCTTCAGCAGCCATCAACTTGCTATCCCTCTGGTTCCATCTTAGAGTCTTATTTTGATTTCAAATGGCAGCAGTGATGTGCTTTTTCCCCACTCTTGCTGTTCCGCACCAGCTGCACACAGATCCACCTACTCTGCTTGGCACGTGGAAGCCACACCTTGAATTATTTAACCTGTCCTTTACACCTATTGAAATTTCAGATATATGCACATTCCCCTTTTTTGTTTATTTTTATTTTCTTAAAATTTTTATGTTGAGGTACAGACAATGAAATGCACAAATCTTAGCATACTGCTTGATGAATTTTGACATATGTATATGCTTATATAACCCTCAGCCAGATCAAGACAGCAAAAATTCTTATTAAAATTTCCCACGTCACCTATTTGCTTTTGTTTCCATTGCCTAGACAGACATATCCAGAAAAAAGTCACTAATGCTGATGTTCAAGAGTTTACTGCCTATGTTTTGTAGGAGCTTTATAGTTTCAGGTCTCATATTTAGGTATTTAATCCATTTAGAGTTTATTTTTGTGTATGGTGTAAGACAGTGATCCAGTTTCATTCTTCTGCATGCGACTGTACAGTTTTCCGAACACCATTCTTTGAAGAGATTATCTTTTCCCCATCGTATATTCTTGCCTCTTTTGTCATATATTAATTGACAATATAGGGTTTCCTTTACTTCCGGGCTCTCTATTCGGTTCCATTGGTCTATGTATCTGTTTCTTTGCCCATATCATACTGTTTTGATCACTGTCACTTTGTTGTATAGTTTGAAATCAGGAAGCATGATATCCCCAGCTTTGTCCTTTCTCAAGATGGTGTGGAATATTTGAGGTTTTCTTGTAAATCCATATGACTTTTAGGATTATTTTAGTGAAAATAACTAAAAACTACCTCAAGAAACAAGAAAAATCCCAAACAATCTAATCTTACACCTAAAGGAACTAGAAAAAGAACAAACAACAAAGCCCAAAGTTAGTAGATGGAAGGAAATAAAGATCAGAGCAGAAATAAATGAAATAGAGTCTAAAAAATCAATGCAAAGGATCAATGAAACTAAGCTGGTTCTTTGAAAAGATAAACAAAATTAATAAACTTTTAGCTAGACTGACCAAGAAAAAAAACCTCAAATAAAAACAAATGAAAAAGAAGTTAAAACTTCAAACAGGGATTGCATTGAATCTGTAGATTGCTTTTGCTATTATGGACATTTTAACAATATCAATTCTTCCCACCCATGTGTATGGGACAGCTTTCCATTGAATTGTGTCTTCTTCAGTTTCTTTCATCAATGTCTCATAGTTTTCAGAGTACAGGTTTTTCACTTCTTTGGTTAAATTTATTCTTTTTGATGCAATTGTAAATGTAATTGAGTTCTTAATTTCACTTTCAGTTAGTTCATTATTTATATATAGAAATGCAACAGATTTCTGTAAACTGATTTTGTAGCCTGTGACTTCACTGAACTCATTTATTAATTCTAGTAATGTTTTGGTGGAGCCTTTTGGGTTTTCTATAAATAGTATCATATCATCTACAAATAGTGACAGTTTTACTTCTTCCTTACAAATTTGCATGCCTTTTGTTTCTTTTCCTTGCCTGACTGCTATAGCTGGGACTTCCAGTACTATGTTGTATAAAAATGGTGAGAGTAGGCATTCTTGTCTTGTCCCTGATCTTAGAGGAAGAGTTTTCAGCTTTTCACAATCAAGTATGTTGTTAGCTGTGGGTTTGTCATCTATGGCCTTTGTTATGTTGAGGCATGTTCCCTTTATACCTAATTTGTTGATATTTTTTTATCATGAATGGACACTGAATTTTGTAAAATGATTTTTCAGCATCTATTGAGATGACCACATGGTTTTATCCTTCCTTTTGTTAACGTGATGTATCACATTGATTTGTGAATATTGAACCATCCTTGAATCCCTGGAATAAATCACACTTGGTCATGATGAATGATCCTTTTAATGTATTTTTAAATTCGGTTTGCTAATATTTTCTTGAGGGTTTTTGCATTTATGTTCATCAGGAATATTGGTCTGTAATTTTGTTTGTAGCATGTTTGTCTGGTTTTGGTATCAAGGTGATACTGGCCTCATAGAATGAGTTTTGAACCTTTCCTTTTTCTTTAATTTTTTTGAATAGCTTGGGAAGGATAGGTATTAACTCTTCTTCAAATATTTGGCAGAATTCTCCTGCGAAGCCATCTGGTCCTGGCCTCTTGTTTGTTGGGAGTTTTTTTTTATTACAAATTAAATTTCATTGTAGCAATTTATCTGTTCAGATTTTCTATTTCTTCCTGGTTCAGTCTTGGGAGATTGCATGTTTCTAGGAATTTATCCATTTCTCCTAGGTCCAGTTTGTTAGTTCAGTTAGTTTTTTCATAGTAACCTCTTACAATTGTTCATATTTCTGTAGTGTCAGTTTTAACTTGTTTCATTTCTGTTTTTACTTGAGCCTTTTTTCTTGATGAGTATAGCTAAAAGTTTATCAATTTTGTTTCTTTTCAAAGAACCAGCTCTTAGTTTCATTGATCTTTTGCATTGATTTTTTAGTCTCTATTTCATTTATTTCTGCTCTGATATTTATTATTTCCTTCTTTCTACTAACTTTGGGCTTTGTTCTTTTTCTAGTTCCTTTAGGTGTAGTTAGATTGAGATTTTTCTTTAAGTAGACATTTAACACTATAAACTTACCTCTTAGAACTGCTTTTGCTGAATCCCAAAGATTTTGCATTATTGTGTTTCCATTTTCATTATGCTCTTCAGTATTTTTTATTTACTCTTCAATTTCTTCATTGACCCATTGGTTATTTAGTAGCATGCAGTTTAGCCTCCACATGTTTCTGTTTTGTCCAGTTTTTTCCTTTAATTGATTTCCAGTTTCATACTGTTGTGGTCAGAAAAGATGCCTTTGGTATGATTTCAGTCTTCCTAAATTTGTTAAGACTTGTTTTGTGGCCTAATATGTTCCATTTGCACTTGAAATGAATGAGCATTATGCTCTCTTTGAATGTAATGTTTTGTTTGTATCTTTTAGGTCCATTTGGTCTAATGTACTGCTTAAGCCATTGTTTCCTTATTGATCTTCTGTCTGGGTAATCTGTTTATTGCTGTAAAGGAGGGGGTGTTAAAGTGCCCTTGTTTTATTGTTAAAGTGTTATTGTTTAATTCAATTTGAATGTATCAATTGAAATATATGTCAATTTCTCCCTTCCTGTCAATTTTTGCTCTATGTATTTAGGTGCTCCTCTGTTGGGTACATAGACATTTACAATCATTATATCTTCTTGCTGTGTTAAGCCCTAATCATTGTATAGTGTCCTTTTTTTTCTTTTTGGTCTCTTTTTACAGTCTTTATTTTATAGTTTATTTTGTGTGATATAATTTCTGCTACTCCAGCTTTTTTTTTTTTCATTTCTATTTGCATGGAATATCTCTTTCCATCCCTTCAGTTTCAGTCTTTGTGTGTCTTTAGGTCTGAAATGGGTCTCTTGTAGGCAGCACATAGATGGGTCTTATTTTTTTATACATTCAGTCACCCCATGTCTTTTGATTGGAGTACTTAGTCCATTTACATTTAAAGTAATTAGTGATCGGTATATAATTATTGTCATTTTGTTCAACATTTTCTGGTTGTTTTTGTCCTTTTCTGGTCCTTTCTTCTTGCTCTCTTTCTTTGTGTAATGACTTTCTTTAGTGTTATGGTTAGATTCCTTTCTCTTTATTTTTTTATGTATCTATTATAGGTTTTTGGTTTGTGGTTAGTATATATATATGTCTTACATATATAGCAGTCTATGTTAAGTTGATGGTCTCAAGTTCGAATGCATTCTGACAGTACGACATTTTTTACTTCCCCTCTTCCACATTTTATGCATATATGATGTCTTCCCTGACACCTTTTATTTAGTGATTCCCTTAAATAATTTTTAGAAGTAATTGGTTTTACTACATGTCTTTTAAATTCCTAATAGCTTTTAACTTGTTGGTCTACTACCTTTGCTATCTGTTTGCTTTTACCAGTGAAATGTTTTCTTTTCACTGTTTTCTTCTACTATGGCCTTTTCCTCATAAGGAAGTTCCTTTAGCCTTTCTTGTAAGGCTAGTTCAGTGACAGTGAACCCCTTTAACCTGTGTTTATCTGAGAAGTTCTTTATCTCTCCTCAATTCTGAATGATAATCTTCCTGGGTAAAGTATTCTTGGTTGTAGGTATTCTTCTTTTAGTACTTTGAATATATCATGCCACTCCCTTCTGGCCTATAAAGTTTCTGCTAGAAAACCAGCTGATAGCCTTGTGGGATTTCCCTTGGAGGTAACTGTTTTCTCTTGCAGCTTGTAAGATTCTCTGTCTTTGATCTTTGACATTTTAATTATGTGTCTTGGTGTGGACCTTCTTGGGTTCATCTTGCTTGGAGCTCTCTGTGCTTCCTGGACTGGATGTCTGCTTCCTTCCCTAGGTTAGGGATGTTTTCAGCTATTACTTCTTCAAAGAAGTTCTCTACTCCTCTCTCTCTTTTTTCCTTCTGGTACTCCTGTAATGCAAGTGCTTGGACTTTTAATACTGCCCCAGAACTCCCTTAGCCTGTCCTCATTTCTTTTTGTTCTTTTTTCTTTCTGCTGTTCAGCTTTAGTACTTTCCATTACTCTGTCTTCCAAATCACTGATCCATTCTTTTTTCTTTTTATTAAGGTATCATTGACATACAATTTTATGAAGGTTTCACATGTGCAACATTGTAGTTTCAACATTCACCCATATTATCAAGTTCCCCCCACCAACCTCATTGCAGTTACTATCGGCATAGTAAGATGCTATAGAGTCATTACTTGTCTTATGAACAGCCTCTTGATAGACTGCATGTGCCTGGCTGACTGGAGGCCAGGTGGACTGGGGTGTCTCAGTGCTGGGACTCCCAGGGTGTGGGCTGAAGGTCTCCTGCGTGATTGCCAGCTAGGGCTGCACTGGTAGGGTGGCTGGTGTTGAAGGGGCACAGTCCAGGAAGCTCGGGTAGGCAACAGGCTGGGGCCTCTCTAGCATCCAAACAGGATGTAAGGGCTTGGTTCAGGGGTCTCCTGGGTGGGTGCCAGCTGGGGCCATGCTACTGGGGTGGCTGGGGGTGGATGGATGAGGTCTGGTTATCTCCCAGGCTGGCACCAGGCTGGGGCCATATAAAAGGTGTGGCCAGGCATGGTGAATTTGCATGTCATACTAGTACCACCTTGGAGGGATGGCTGGATCTCTGACAGGCATGTTTGGGTATGGGCAGGGGCGAGGAGGCTGCCTCTATCACATCTGGAGCTGGTGTGTTCACGCTGACCCTGCCCCTGTCCACACTATCAATGTGTGTGGGGAATGTAAACAGTGGTGTTCACCCTACTCCCGTCTGCACCAGCAATGTCCAGGGAGAATATAAACAAAGGCCCTCACCCTGCTCCTGTTTACACCAGCAGTGTCTGGGGGAAACACAGTCAGAGGCCCTCACCAGTGCCTCTGGGCCTGTGGAGAATTCCAGTAGTTCCCCTGCCCTATGACAAGTGCTTGAGGTTTGAAAATAAGCTTCCTTCAATTATTGTTGTAGTGGATTTAAACCCTCCAACTAGCAGCTTTTTTTCTGTGCTCCAGTAGCTCAGTGATGTCCCTTCCTGTAGCAGGGCCATACTGAGGGTGGGGCTCCCTCTATTACTATCTCTCCTGCCACTTTTTCATGTAGTCTTTTTATCTCTCACTGTGCAGAAGGTGTTCACGCAGGTCTCCATCCTTCCTTGGGATGAATTGCTCTGGGTGGTGTAGATTCAGTATGTACATGGGAGGAGGTGGGCTCAGCCTCCTTCTACACCACCATCCCCTCTGTACATACGCTCCTTTTTAAAAAAAAAAGGAAAAACAAACAGTATAGATAAAGTCACTCTGACTGCCTCAGCCCCTCCAGATACAACCATTGTCCTAGCCTCGGTGTTTATATTTTATAGAACCTTTCAAATATTTTTACGTAAGTATGTCTCCATGGACAGTTATAGTATTTTGTGTTTTCCAATTTATATAAATGGTATCACACTGCAATTAACTTACAGTTTGCACTTACTCTCACCTATGTTTTATCTTTTGTTTCTAGAAATTTTCACTGGTTCTTTTTACATATGCTGGCTTGTCTTTTGTTTCTTCCAACACAGGAAAAAAATGTGTTCCAGTAATTCCAAGTCTTTGGGTATGGTTACTGCTATGGTTTGTATTGCTTCTCATTCATGCTTCGTTATGTGTTTAGTAATTTTTCACTGTGAGCTGCTTATTTTTCTAGAAAAGTATCTGGAAGAGTGAGAATTCTGTGAGGCCTAAGATGTGACCCTCCAGAAAGGATGTGTTTTGCCTCTGCCAGGTGTCCAGGGGCAGTACCAGCTTGAGACCTCTTAAATGGCTTAGGGCCTATTCAGCCACCCAGGTGATGTGACTTTAGCTTCAGGTCTTCAAGGGCAATTTTGTGGTTACAGGGTTTATCTTCCTACCTTGGTCTGCCCAGCACCAAGGGAACTCTCACTGCAGTTTCATAGGGATAGGCAGCAGTATGCATTGACTTCTAGAACATTCTTACTTGAGGTATAGTCCTTTGCAGAACCCAGCTTTGTTGGGGAGAGGTAAGAGAATAGCCTATTAAACTTGGGCTGGTGCTGACGTTTGACTCCTGTATCTCACTGTAAAAGGGTATCAAAACCAAACTCTTGTTTCCCTAATTTGGCAAGTGTCTTCCGCTTCAGTAACTTAGCTCATCAGACTTCTCCTCTCAGCTAGATGTTGGCCTGATAATGTCTTACTATCTTGTAGGTCTTTAATGACTTTAAGAAAAAGTTTTAAATATGTTTTATCCAACAATGTCAGTGATTTTAGAGAGAAAGTAGGTCAAAATAATCCAGCCCACCATATTACTGGAAATGGAAAATCCACTTCCCACCCTTTGGTTAGTTCTCTGGTGTCTATTTCATTATGGTTTATAACATTTACACTCTATTCTATCGCCATAGTTCCCACAGTTTTGTTAGTCTTAGACATTGAAAGGATTCAGTGCTCACTGACAATCTTTTTCTCACCTATCCATTCCTTTCCTGACTGGCTGAAGTTCATTCTGTTGTAATTCCTTCCAGAAAAGCTCTTGAGAAGTTTATTTCCTGAAGTTTTGCATGCTCACAGGCATTTGGCTATTGTTTTCATTTTTTCAATGACAATTTAGGTATAAAATTAATGGATCATACGTTCTTTCCCTGAAACTCATATCTGCTCTGGAGAAATCAGAAGCTGGCTTGCTTTTTTTATTTTTCCTTGTAAGTGATATAATTGTGTATCCTTGAAGTCTAGTAGCTTTGAAAGGTTATGTCTTAATATGGATGAGTCTAATTCATTTCCCCCAGGGAAAGAGTATATACCCTTTTAATCTTAAGATTTGACACTCTATTTCAGAAAAAGTTTTACAACTTAAATCTGGGTATTTTTTTCTTTCTTTACTCAGCTCCCTGACACCATTTATGTGTATGTTGTACCACATTTATCTGTGGTCTTTATCTGTCATTTACTGTCTAACCCCCTAGAACTTTTGCTCATTTATCTCAAGCAGGACCTGAATGTATTCAGTACTGTTTTTGTCCTGGGTTTTAATTGTTTTCTTTTTTCTTCACCTTTTCCTCTTTTCATTGACTTCTGTAAACACTTTCTCAGGGTGGGTTCTTAGTATGCCTTTTTTTTTTCAGGGCCCCTTCCTTCTTTAGTTTTGTTTAGTGGGTCTAAAATCCTCCTCAAAGGTGGGATTTCTTCCTGGGAAATAAGTCACAGGACAATTGGGGGAAAAAGTAGGGCAATGCTCAGGGCCAGCTCTAAGTCACCTGCCTCACAGGGGACCACAGGACAGAGGGCTTTGAGGGATGATGGCAGTCCAGCCTTCTCCGCTTCCAGCACAGACTCCCCCAGGCGTCCTCACCTGCTCCAGGCCGGCACAGACGGCTGGGCCCATCTGTACTGCCCCTTGCTCAGCCCTGACTCATCATGTTACCTTCTTGCTCCCCACTCCTGTTGCAAACAAGGGTGGCTGGTGCCCATTCTGTACCCTGTGGATGTGGCCATGGCAGGCATCCTTTCTCATGGTCCTTTCCTATGGATCCCCTTCACATGTATTCCTTTGGGGTGCTAAGTTTTCCTCAAAGATGGAGTTTTGCTCCTTTTTGTGCACTTTCTTTACTGCTTTTAGGTAGTTTCAGAGAGAAGGGGCCAGGGCCATCTTAGGTGCAAGAGTATTCTTTTAAGAGAACAGATTTGTCAAGAGCCCTGCTTTTTCTGACTAAAGAATGAAAAGAAATTGAGGCCTTTCCCTGAGAACCAGTTAATCTTGGTGTTATCACTAAGTGTATATTCTTCACAGGCAGAGCTAGGCTGAGGATGGAAGCACTCAGTGTTTATGCCCCGGCCCTGCATGCACTTGTCAGGGATCAGTGTGGCATCTCTGGCATTTTCCTGGGGTGACATCTGGTCTCCCTGTGGAGATCTCTCTGGATAAGCAGAGTGCACTTACACTCTTATCATGCAGAAGTAGATAAGAGTTGAGTATTCTTCATATGGTGGTAAGGCAAAGGGTTATATGTGGATTTAAAATTTTTTTCTCAACCCTCTAAAAATTTGAAATATGTTGCCATTGCTAGAACCTGAGCAGAAAATGCAGAATTGGAAGAACTCTGTTTAATAACATATCTTGATTTTTCTCCACTATCCAGAAGTTGAAAGGGAGAGAAATGGGGATTTGAATTTCTCATTTTCTCATTTAAAATGAAATTAAATCTAAAGGAATATTTATTGTACTCACTTCAGCAGCACATATGCTGAAGGAATATTTATTGAGTGTGAGCAGTCTGGCCTGGAATTGTTTCTCAGCTCCGTTCGGATGACTCTTTGTGGCCAGGCTGGACTGGACTTCTCTGGGGAAGCCCTGGTTCAAGTTCTGCAAAGGCAGCATGAAAAACAATGTCTGAAAGACAGTGTGGAAATTCTACTCTTTCCCCCAAGGTCAAAGCATGCACAGCTAGTGCTTCGTCCCAAATATTTCATGGGTTCCACGTCTCATGCCTGAGATCCAAGAGGTGAGGATGCACCATCTTTCACTAACCCCACGGTGCCCTTCTGTCCCATGTAGGCCTGGTGGGAAGCAGGCATCTTACTTAGGCAGCTGACTGGTGCCTTTGCCAATCCCCAGGCTTCAAGTCAAAACTTTCAATCAACATCTCAACTGTTTGGGCTTGTATCACTATGGTAACTATATAATTTATCCTCTCAAAGAGGACACATTCTGAAAGAGTGTGATTAATAATTAAACAGGGCCATAAACATAAATTGAGAATGTCCCAGGCAAACCAAAAGGAATGGCCGACCTAATTACCTCCTCAGTTTCCATGATAAATCTAAATATATGGTGATACATTGTAACATATATCTCACTTTTTCTACAGGACTGCAATAAAAACCTGACATTATCTTTATTGCCAAGACTAGGTACTTATTCATACTTAGCAGCAAAACTAGTATCATTTAGTAATGAATTATTTAATCCTCAAAGTCCTTCAATTTTATGGGTGCATACATTCATTTTTACATTACACACTAATATCATGCTCATAATTTTCTGCCACTTTATAGGAAATGGAGCTTGATTTATGCTCACAGTTATTATCCAAAGTTTGATGGTAGGGTTACAGGGCTTGTAGATGGCAAATTCCCTCCGTCAATGAGAGCCGCCGGAGAGCAGGGGCAGCTAACAGTCACTCCGTGGACACTGGGCTCTGGGCCCTGGGCTAAGAGCTGTACTTAGGTAAAGAGAGTGACAGGTGATATCTCACTTAATCCTCACATCCATGTGTTGGGGAAGGTACTGTTATCATCCCCTGTCTACAGATTACACAAGTTAAATAACACATGTGCTTACAGAGCTGGTAAGTGCAGAGCCTAATTGAATATACAAACCATATATTCTGTATATTGTAGAATATACAAACCCTATACTAAGTAAATACACGAACAGTACTGTGCTTAGGCTCTTGGGTACATTATGTGCTATTTATTCCTGGCTAAGGAATGCGTTCAATTTTATGTTACAGCCTGTGAATGTTTCCTTTAAGGAGAATAATGTCGAAATGGCACTTACTCAGTGGCTCTGTCCTCTCCCAATTTGCCCACTGTTTCAGCTTGGCATATTTTCCCTACAGCTGTGGTTTACCAACTTCTGTGCTGGCTTCCTTGGCTTTGCGAAAGATACGTTAAATGGTGTTTGTTTATGTTATATTGTTGCATTCTTTAAACCTAACTCAGACTGCTGAGGAAATGTAATTTTAGTGGGGGAAGTACTGAGAGAAATTCAACTCAAGTGTTTTAAGATCATCTTGAGTGTTCCTGGATGTATGGGATACTGAGTCCTAGGTCGATGTATTCCATCATTTGCTCATTAGGATGGCCCGTCTCCCTTAAGGTTCTGGCACCATTTCCTGCAGACTTACTGTGCATACGCGAGTTCTTCTAGGCTCCAAGGACCAGAGCAGCAGGTGTCTTGGCACCGTGTTCAGCCTGGGCCCCAGAGGAGAGCACTGTCAACACTTAGCTGACTTCCCAACCCAGCTCCAGGAGACCCCCTCCCCTGGCTACCATGGGAGAGGACCTGAGAGAACAAGTGACTTGTGGCTTTACTGTTTCTGTTGCTTTTCTAGTATTTCCATTGAGCGTTTTAAATTCTGTGGCAAGAGGAGAAGCTGATGTAATTAATAATTGTCACCAATGTTCTGGGAGCTTCCTGTGCATTGTTTTATTTAGTCTGCATAACAATGCTATGAGATAGGCCTGTTTTCTCCCATTTTACAGAGGGAGAAATTGAGGTTCGGAGAGGTCAAGTGACTTGCACAAGTCCCAAAGCAGTGGCCTTTGGATAAAACCCAGAGGAGAATAACTCCCAAGGTCACATCTGCCCTTCATGCTCTTCTGTTGCTGACTCCCAAGCTGGTCTCTGGTCGATGAAGCATCTTCCCACTACTTCCCTTACAGAGCGATACCTGTCCCTCAAACCACTGTATCTCGGGTTTTCCTTCTGGGCACCACTTGCCATGTGAGTTTGTGATTCTTTGAACTAATTATTAGAAAGTATTTTGGGAGAAGAACTTGGGTGCATTTCATCAAGCAATCTGGGATGATATTTGGTAGGTAGACCCTACACCGATGGATGAAGTTCTGTTACATGGTTCTGAAAAATCTAAAGAAACAAATGTGATATTCGAAAAGATTCTTGCCACCTTCTCCTCTTTGGTCTTTACGAATTGACCGACGCCTACAGCCACAGGGAAGCTCGCCTCGCCTGCGTAGCACTGGCCTAGGAACAGCAGCATCGATCAGCCTCCCAAGGCCTGGGAGCAGCATGGTACCTGAAGACTCTCATCTGAGTGTCTGTAACTACACCACCGTACAGATGAATCATTTAAGTGTTAGAGAAAATTTTGACAGGAAGATAGCAAAGGTCAGCACCCCCCACCCTACTTACCTGTGTAGTGAGAGGACCATATTCAGGAAATGAAGTCTATGCCCAAAGCAACCTACCATTGTCCAGAGCCCAGTTTTCAGGGGACTCCGAAGGCTCCTGAGGTCAATGTCTTGTCACAATTCACGGAGGTGGGTTTTCATGCATAATCTTGTGGTTGATTGCAGGGAACTCGTATGCCAAACCCTCCTCAGAAGCCTCTGCCTGCAGATCCTTTGAACAAGACCATGCGGCTTGCCAACGCCTCATCCAGGACCCTGGGACAGCAGGAGTCCGGGCTCCCCCTCGCACCCATCAGGTTGGTGTGCCGCAGCCATGCCCCCTCTCTCTCCCCAGAACTGCACCAACCCATGCTTTTCAAGCCATGTCAGCACCTGGGTGTGTTAGTCTAGGCCACGTGGCCTGCACTTCCTGCACCTGGGAGCAGTATGAAACAGGTGCGAGGGCAGATATATCAGCAACAAGGAGGGCATTGTGAGCTCATAAGCACAGGCATAACCCTGTAGCTCTAAGCAATGGCCCCAGTGTCCCCACGAGAGCAAGATCAAGTGGAACTAGTCGGTGCACCTTGGAAAGCTGTTGATACAGGCCAGGCCATGACCTCCAAAGAGACGAAGAACAGAAGCTACCAAGTGGTAGGATATTAGGAAGGCTGGGTACCTGCCTCCGAGAGTTTCACCTAGTCCTTGCCAGACTCTGCCCAATCCCTGGGGTCTCAGGGAATGAGGGGAGAGGGGAGGTCAGAGAGAGTCCTCACAGGACTATCAGAGTCAGCCTGAAGCAGCTGCTCTTCAGGAGGAGACCTGGGGTAGCTGGGAGCTTCCCCATTCCAACTAACAAAAGAAATCCCCGTCAAAGCTCTTTCCCGAGCTGTGGTCCTCTCTTACACTGTTCCAGAGGACTTGGAAGGCATAGTCCTGAATTCTAACTTCTGCAGGGAGGTCAACTCAGTGGTGTGATGGATCCAGCCCACCCTGGTTCTCAAGAGCTATTAAGTTTCCTGGAATTTTGAAAGCTAGGTGTTAAACCTAGCTAGCCACTATTAAATTATATAAACTTAAAATGATATAAATTACTTCCATTTTTTACTACATTTTACCATTATCTCTGCTCTTGAGGTTGCATGTACCTATTATCTCTGTGTGGTGGGAATACTGTGTGATGGCAGTTTCTCTTCCACAGTGGGTCACGTCAAGGTGGGAGCCTGAATATTTACACTACGGGAACAGACAAAGGCTACAAGCCAGGGGTCCTCCTTCTCCCCAGTGGGTAAACATTCACCAGTGCACAGACTGGTTAACCCTCAGCCACAATACTCTTCTGACCCCCATGCCCCCTTGGCAGGAAGCTTTATCAGCTCAAAAAAACTAAAGGTGGTGCTGGCCAGGCCCTGAGTTCAATGATTCAGCATCTCTGAAGGGGAAGGCCCATGTTAGCAATTTCATTACAGCTTTTGGGAAAAATGTTTGGCCTGTGAAAGAAATAGCTGCCTAATAAATCTCAGAGATAAAGCCAGTCAAAGGGTCAGGACAGTGGTTTAATTCCTGACTGCATAAATACAGAAAAATTGCAGCGCATCCTGATTATTTCATCGTGGTTGGTATGCTGATCTTGAAGTTAGTTACTTTGCTTGTTCAAAAGAAAGAGCACTGCCTGACACGGACACGGGTCGGCCCTCTTGTTGATGTCCTCAAGCAGCGGCCTCTCTTACCTCTGCCAGGGCTGACACCAGCGCAAGGCAGTTTGGATCGTGTCCTGGCAGGAGAAGAATGCTCCGCACCTTGGCATTTGAGGGATCCCACCTGCCCAGCTTTGCTCCCAGTGGCCAGGGGCAGAGTGTGGCTGGGAAAAACTGATATGCTCTGAGTGCAGATACACACTGTATTTTGAGGACTTTGCACCCCAAAAATGTCAGCTATAACTTTTTATATTGAAATACTATTAGTCTGGATGTATTGCGTTAAATGAAATTTATTACTAAATTAGTTTTTTTACTCTTTTCATGTGGCTGCTAGAACATGTTAAGTTACCTATGTGGCTCACACTTTTTCTACTGACTGGCGCTGCTCTTGAGCCGACTTGTGGGAGGGAGGTGCAGCGTTGGAGAGGGCCCTCTAGTGGTCGGCTGTTGCAGCCCGCTGGAAATCCCACAGCTCTGAGCAAGGTCCTTTATGCAATCTGCAACTCCAGCCAAAAGCCAGAGGTCTCCAGCCCCCAGTGTGTGTGTGTGTTTGGTGGGGGTGGGGGGGTGGGGGTGGGGGTTCTGATCCTGGAAGCCCATCAGAATTCAGGGAAAGACGTGCACCCGCCGATGTCTGTCTGTTCAGAAACTGCTTTCAAGGCCTCTAATCTGCTTTCTCCTCTCTTGACTGCTCTTGATGCAGACCTGCTCCTAAACAGACACATCAACTGCCCAGACCCACCCACATTGCCTCTGCGAAGTGAGAAACAAGCCGACACCTTTTATCAACAGTGAGGACAGAAGTTTGCACTATCTTTCAACTCCAGTTGGAGTTATTTTTTGTACCAACTTCTAGAATTTTTGTAGTGTGGAAAACACCATTATTTTAAGAACTTTGAGCTGCCGCCGTCGGTGCTGTGCTGTGCTGTGCTATGGTGCTCTGTATACTTGCTCAGGTACTTGTAAATTATTAATTTATGCAGAATGCTTGTTGCAGCGCAGTGCGCTGTGGTGGGCATTTTTACCATCCCTGAGTTTTCCGAGGAAGGCTCCTTGTGCTTTCAAGGGCTTAGGGAACTTGACAGACCGTGCTGGATGGAATTCTGCACAGGGTGTTTACTTTATGATCGAGGCCTTATTGGAGAGCAGTTCCCCATCCACCCATGCCTGTGGTTTTGATACCAGACACAGCTCAAGAGACCCAAGTAGAAAGAACCTTGAATGATATTCTGGAGCCCATACCCTTGGGCCAGAGCCAGGGGCTTGGCTTTCGGAGTCACCCTGGGCCCTGTCACCTACCAGAGGCTATACCTTGAAGCTCCAGGATAACAGGGAAGGATTTGGAGAGGCTGGGAAGCTTTAGGGAGAACCAGGTTACAGAAAGGAATTCTAAAGTGTAGGCACAACAAGATAGAGACTCTGCAGCCAGGCAGAAATTTGACCTTGAGCTCCCTGGTCATGAGCCCACTTGGAGAGCAAGCAAAGAAGTTTGCTTTACAGAAATACCAAGAACACTTTTCCTGGCTGCCCTCTACAGAGCACTGGCATCTGCACCTTATTTCAAATGGAAAAAATGGTTTCTACAGGAAAGCTACTGCCCGGGCGCTGCAAACCTCCATCTCCCAGTACCACTTGGGGCCGAGCAAGTGACCATCTTCTCGACTGTGATGCCATGAGTCTGTGCACAGACAGATGAGGCTTTCCATGCGGCCATGACTATTTTCAGATGTGAACCAGTAACCAGATTTTGTGAATCAATTTTGTTGATAAAAGTATCCTTTTATTACAAGGTTCAACTTATTAAAATTAGGCAGACTCCCTATGCTTGCAAAACTACAACCAAATGGAACGCTATGCTTGCTCCCTGGCATGGGCTATGTCTTCTCTTTATTAGATATATTGGACAGAGAATCATAAGTTACTAGTAAATTCTCTTTGGGGCATCCTATTTTCCCAGCTTGGCTACAGGAATCTCTAAAAGATGTTTTTAGCATAAATTCTGAATCTATTTCTTAAACACTTTCAACCTACCTGTTGAGCATGGCAGGATGTGATAAGGAGGTCAGTCTCCTAATCCTGAATATTCATGAACTGCAGTCTTGGGCAGCGGCCCCCTCAACCCTTTAAAACCCTTCAAATGTCTGACTGGGGAGCCATTTTCACAAGGAGATCTCGAAGATGCCTGGATCTAATGGCATGAAAATCACAAAAATACTCAGACAAGGTGAAACGCCATTGTGCCTCTATCCTCTCATGGGCTCATAGATGACTATGGCATTAGAAGGCAACTGACAACAGTTCCACAATCTGCTGTTTCGTGACAAAGACTGCATCTGGGGTCATTTCAATGGTTTTTCTACGCCTGGAAGCAGAAAGACAGACATACCAAGAATCTTGTTTTGCCTTCCGGAAAACAAGACTGCATCTAACTGTCCCCATATCCACCTCCTGCATCTAGGTGATACAGTATTCGTGGCCATGGATAAACTAAATCCACATCACCAGCACACACACAAAGGGAACCCAGCTCTAATACATTCCAACTCCCACAGCGTGCATCTGCTTATTTTACAACTATTAATTTCTTAAAAATGTAAAGCCACGTTAGAAAATATTACTGCTGATGAGTACATACAGAATTACTGTAACTGATATTACTCTTGGTAATTGTAGGAAGGCCAAAACATATACTATTGAAAAGTTTACAGAATTTTTATGGTGCATTATGTGGGTTTTGTCTTTATAGATCCCCAGCCCCTTAATCTGATATTTTTGCCTCTCTCCCTGTTGCACGGAAGAGGATGTGAACTTTTTTGTGTGTTGGGGGGAGTCTGTCCTTAGCTATAATTCCTGTACCTCTATTTCAGAGAACCAGGAATTGTTTGATACTAAAAGAGGTTAACACTGTGATCTTATACCATGTCATCGATGGCCACTTCGGGGCTGCGGCTGATGACGCATCCCTCTCTCCACAGTACTAACTGCTTTTATAGAGCCATGCAATATATTTCTGGAGAAGAACATATTTAAACCTAATATCCCCTTGCAATATGCAGATATTATTAAAGGGACACTATTTCCAAGATGCAATATTTATCAAATGGAGCATATCTAGCAATAACTTCCATTTTATTATAACTTAGTGAAGGAACCAGTAGCCAGGTTTTCTTGGAGGGAGGTATTCCTCTCTCTTTAATATCCTCATAAATGATGAAAACAAATTAATACTTATATTTCAATAGCAGTCTCTTTCTAATATTTTTGAAAAAAGATTCATGCCTATTATAGGCATGAATAATGGAGTTGACTTCAGCTTATAAGGCCATCACTGAGACAGTCAGTGTGCTTAGACACAAAGTAGGCCCTGAGGGTACTTTTCTTCGTCTTATTATAGCTGTAGGTTATAGGACCTCCCCCACTTCACTGCGAAGTATATGGCTGCTCTTCCAAAGCATTCTGCTTAAAAGTTTATCGCCCAATAATCAGATGCAGAGCAACCACGAGAACGAGTGCCTAACGTTTTCCATTGTCAGAACACCGCGCGCAGAGGTTACCCTTCCCAGTGTGAATTTTTCCAGCTTACATGTGTGGCATGACATCACAGAGCCCACAAAAGCAACCAATCAAACTACACGAGAATACGTGCTCCTGATGAGTCTCAGAGGGGACATTTTTCTGCCTTCTTAACTTTGTTAGGCATTCTCAGGCTGAAACCACAGGCCATCCTTCTCTGGCAAATCAACACAGCACATCAGCGTATCCCCCCCTCCCCGCCCAAAAGATGAGTGTCAGACTGTTTCTTCGGAGCCTGTGCTCTCCCATGGTGCTAAAAGAGCCTGGTGCTGGGCCAGCTAAACGCCCAGGCATCCTCCTGCCATCGCCCTGATGTTTACCGAGCACTCTGAGCCACCAAGACCCTGACAACTGAACGCCTGGGATGCCTGTGCAGCTGGGCCGGCTCTTTCTCCCTTTCCCCTGCCACCTGACCCCCGTGCAGTCTTTCCTCCTGGGAATTACTTCATTGCAAACTTTTGCTGCAGAGGGCTCTGCTGGGTGTTGTGGGACCAGGAGGCCCAGGGTGGACTGGCTGTGGAGATGTTCCTCATTCTAGCAAAGTGACCCAGCCAAACACCAGGGACCCAGATAAACTGTCCACTGGGGCTGACCCTAGCTGGGCCTCAGGCTGTGGCCTTCCCACACTATGGCTGCTGGTGGGGACACTTCTCCTCCCCGCTCAGCCCATGCAGAAGCAGGCCCGTAAACACAGGTGCACCCAGGCAGCTGAGACTAACAGAGTTCTGCCTCCCCTTCCCACTCACATACAATCCCTACCCCAGGCCAACGGGGTGCTGACGCTTCTGTCCCTGACCAAGCTCTGTGGCCACAGCTACCACAAGTCCATGCCTTGGGCACCCAAAGCCCTCCTCCAGGGCTGTAGCATGGAGCTCCCCCCACCAGCCCTGTATGTGGCAGAGGTCCTCCCACAGGCATGGTGACCTCCCCCTTAAGATTATTCTAACTAGAAGAATCGGTCACAGCAGGTCAGTTTCCCTATGATTGCAAAATCTTCACTCACAGCTCCCATGGACACCTATTTCTTTTCAACAAATTTGAAAACTCAGGTAGTGATACAAGTAACACGCTAAGAAAGACTCATGAGCCCCAGGCCGACAACCATTTCCCTGCAGAGAGAGGGCTTCCAGACGCTAGTCACCTACCCATGAATGAGCCATTTCCCTTCTTTTCCTAAAGAGAATCCCCTCTTTACTTTTGGGACAGTAATGGCAGCCTACAGCCCAGTGGTAAGAGCTTAACATGAGAAAAACGAGGAGAAGGAACACGGCATCTAAAATTGTTATAATGTTCAATAATGGGTAGCAATAGGCAGAAGACTTAACACCCAAAGGAGTTCTCAGTGCGATTCAGCTCTTCCGGGCTGAATACCCTGTAAGCCACCTCAGTTTCCCACATCTTCAAAAACATGTCATGTGTTCTCCCTGTGATTCTCCTTCCATAAGATGGATTTTCAGTCAGTTTAGCACAGTTTAAATCCAGACAGGATAACTATTTTGTAAGCATTTTAGTTGTACAAATAAATAGGATGGCATCTATGTTCACAGCCTATGAGCAAGTACTTAAGTAAGGCAGCGGTAGAAAAAAACACATCAAATTAGACAGAATATCCTCGGAACATCCGAGGCAGGACAAGTGTGACAGAGCTAATTATTCTCTTGTACCTTCTATCAGGTCAAATTGGGAAGTTGTTGGGCAGGTCTTTTCTTCAAACGTGTGTGACAACTGTTAAATATAACTCTTTAAAACTTGGCTACAGGCTATTCAGCACAGTACAAAGTTAGAGCTACTCAACAGTACATTAATTTTATAGTGCAGCATCCATTTAGAATGCTTCAGTTTGCTAATTTTTTCACATGTCTTTTTATGTTACAGGCTGTTAATTTTGTACACATTTCTCATATTGGGGTTCTACAGGTAACACAACTTGCTATTTCCATAGAAAAAATCATTGTTAAGAATATTATATCCAATAAATGGTATACAGGTAAAGCTATGTCTCTTTCATTGCTGAGAATGTCACAAAAATGGGGCGGGGGAACCTCATATAGAAAAATGAATCTATATTCTCATTCGTTTATAGATACGTAAGAAAATATTGGAACAGTACATAAGAAGCTAAAAAGACTGGTGAGCTGGGGGTTTGGTGGGGGGTTGTATCAGGGGATGCATGGTGCCAACCCACAGAGCCAGTTAGATGGGGGGACAAGAGGAAAGAAGATGACTTTTCATATATACGAGGGGTGGGGTGGGATTGGGGGGTGGAAGTAGCTGATCTATTTACAGAAGAGAGAAACTCAAAAAGAAAGCAAGCAGGGGTAGAAATATTTATATCAGACCTACCCAAAATGAGAATCTGAGTATAATGGAAATTGTTTTACAAATTTTTTTAAAAATAGAACCCAACTCCATAAAGAACTGCAGAAAATACAAAGAAAAATAGGTATGCAGAAGGGTAACAAGGGGGTCTTCACTCATAACCACCCTCCATTCATGACAAAATAAGTAGGCAAAAAATAATATGCAGAAGACCTCAAACATAGCTGATAATGTAAATCAAATTGCTATCTAACAAATGGGATACTCCAAGCATACAGAATATACTTTCTTTCAAAGTGCCTCAGGGAAAAAAATTATATAACATATATTATTTTGTATATTAAGCCACAAAGTAAAAGTCACATTCCAAATGGTACAGACAACCATCGGTTGCTCCCTTGGGAAAGTTAAAACATAAGATAAACCACCATCTAATCCCATTAAAGAAAAAAAGATAAAAAGCAAATACAGCACATGAGCATATCAAATCCAGCAGCCCACTGTAACCCAGTGAGATTAGCTCAGGAATATAAGGATGGTTCAATATTTTTAAATCAAACCCAAGTCACCAAACTGATAGGTTGTAGGTAAATATGCTGTATTAAGATTACCAGAGATGCTAAAAAGCTTGCTGAGATGCAATATCCATTCCTGAGTTTTCAAAAATCTGAATCAATGATGAGATGTGAGAGATGCTAGTGTTGTTTATAGAAAATTAAATTCACAAATTATGTAAAGACCTTAGGGGCCTTTTTGGCTATAACAAATCATCTCTAAGTTATATGGCAATAATAAATGCTCTTAAACCTGAGCGATTTAAAACATGAAACGACTGTGTCTTCCTCACATGTCACGTCCATTCTTAGGGAGCTTTGGGTCTTCTCTCACGGCCCTGGGCTGATGAGTGGCCTCCATCTGAGTCACAACTGGCCTTTTGGCAAGAGAGGAGAGACACCTGGGGGTTCTTAAAGCTTCTGCTCAGAGAGGAGCCATTTCCACGCACATTTCTTTGACCAGAGTCAGCCCCATTATATGACCAAGGCTTCAGTCAGGGGGATGGGACAGTCTTGCCAAGCTTTTATCAACAGGAAGGGATGAGAGAGAAATTTTAGAAATTAATCTAGCAAATTTAAGGAATACACATTCATATAAAAGGTAGAAATACTGATGAGATATCTAGAGAAAGAACTGCCTGTGCCCCACAAATCCAGCTCCTGAGGTGCTGTTCTATAAACTGCGTGGAATAAAGCCAACAGCAATAAAACTGATGGGGTGCTTTCTCTCCGCACCCTTCCCCTAAGCTTTGGCACTGCACTACATTACCTTTCAGTCTTTCCTTATGGAGGAAATCCCATTCCTGCACAGGCCTTTGTGGAGCGGGGGCGGGGGGGGGGGGCTCTCACGGGGCTGAGTTAACCAGCTTGTCTCTGGAGACACAAAATGCATGTGGTACACCAGCTCACTTTGCTGATTTTTAAGTGTGTCTGCTGAGTTAAAGCTCCCCCACGCTTGTGCCTAAGCTCCCAACCAACAGACCTAGCTGTGGTTAATTCCTGCTTGTCTCCAAACTGTGTGATCAGCATCAAAAACCTTCCTGCTCTGAAAACTAAATTTAATATACTTCTGTTTGGCAAAGTCGTTGACATGCCAGCCACCAAGGTCTTTCACTGTCAGAGCATAAGTATATGTAAACACGTTCTCAGGCCTGCTCTAAAAAGACTGCCCCTCCACCAGACACCTCTCACAGAACAGCAGTGGAGTCTGTATTTTTCACTTTGATGTGAGGCCAACGGCTGAGGAGAAAACTTTGCATGTGGCCTCCTGGGCTTTTAGGGGGAGCACCCCTCCAGCAGAGGACACCAGCCTGACGACACGGCCTGGAGGGGAGCACATAATTGAAGACACATGTGGGGAAGAATTTCCACAAGGTCCCAGAGGGGCTCAGAGGACAGCTCGGGGGGCAGGAGCGGGAAGTGGGAGCTCCGTGTATGTTTGTGCAGCTCCGGTACATAAATATTTTGTCTCATGTCTAACTCCAAAAGGCTCAAGTGCTAGAAAAGCCCCCCATTCTGCGCATGCCCAAGGATGACTCCACGGTCACACGTGCTTAGGTAAAAAGATGTATTTCAAAGTGGGAACAGTTGCACATTGCAAAAGTCATTGTGAGTCTTCAACTAAATAAATAATCAAGTGTATAGCCCGCGAGGTTGCCGAATTTCACCTCTAGTTCAGTCATGTTTTGCTTTGTTTCACTTGGCTTTGGGAGTAAGTGGTGCCCTGGTCAACGGACGGATGATTTCCTTGGCATTTGCTGTTTTTTCCTTTCTTCTAATAAGGAGACGACATTCTAAACAAACACAAACAGGTGAATGTAATCCAAGGTTTGGGTTGTTTGCTTTTTAATTTGAAAAGGACTCAAAAATGAGCCTTGAAAGGCACAAAGAACAATTCCAACCTGTCTGTCAAATACTCTGGCCATTTCCAGGACGCCTTTGCCAAACTGAAAGAGGACACAACACAAATTATGTATGTTCTTTCTTCTCCCCCGGGGAAAAACTTGAGGTGAAGATCGAGTTACTTACCTCATTTTTTACACTTGCATCTGCCCCCCTGTCGAGCAGTAACTGGACTAGCTCTTCGTGGTTATTTAACGCGGCCACCTGAAACAGCAGTGGGGGGACAGTAAGGCTGCGGAGGGCCCGGGAGCATCCAGGGTGCACCCAGTGCAGGCAGGCTGGGCAGCGTGCAGGGCCACCATGGCTTTGCAGCACGGGGGCCAGGAGGTACTCTCACAGTAGCCGGGACAGCTCCAAGGCCAAGCGCAGTGCAATCTGCCTCTCCCTGCGCTACGGAAAACGGCACACGCTTTGCTCTCAGGGATCTGTTCTGATCCTGCGATGGCTCTGGGGACTGGGGCTGGTAATCCTTAAAGACATAGTTGTAAAATATGATAGTGGCATTGTCATGCCTTTGTTAATAGGCCGATGGAGAATAGATAGGCAACCAAAACCCGGGGCTCATACTGGGTGCATTCACACTGAACTCCCAGGAATTGCCTAATTATAGAAGTTCTGACCTTAATTCTACCCATAAAGCCAGGCTGCTTCCTGAAGAACAGCATACCATTAGAGGGGTCTTTCCATCTTTATCCTTGGCGTTCACGTCTGCTCCTGCTTCAATCAGCAGAGAGGCTACCCTCTGGCTTCCTGAGACTGCGGAGACTCTCATGAGCGGGGTCCATCCCGAGCCACCATCCACAGTGTCTACCTGTTACACCAAAGGAGAAACTGCTCTTACTCCAGATTCCTTTTTTTGAAAGTATTTACCAGAAACTTATAAAGAGTGTTCACTTGCCCACATTCCCCTGATTTAGACAGCAGTCTTTCTAGCTATCCTTGGTGAGAGTTGACTAGACTGCACTGTAATTGAATTCCCATGCATCTGCAATGAGAGCTGTGTGCACATCACTTCAGGAGGTGCTGAGACCCAGGGCTTCTAGGGGCATCTCCATCTCCATTTTGTTCAAATGCAGAAAAGATGGGATAGAAAAATGAATGGGACATCGTCTCCTTACCTTGGGTCCACGTGAGCCCCCTACTTCATTTTCTCTCGACTAACTTTTCTCACCTGTTTTTTTAATAAAGTTCATTTTGCTAACTTTCAAGCATCATTGTAAGCAGTTTTAAATCTTTAGACAGTAATATATACAGACACACTTATACTTATCAACTCATATTAATTTTAAGCCAGAGATCTACAGGTGGGATAAATACAAAACAACCAGATATATTCCGTGAATTCCAATCTGAAAAATAAGCCAACCTAATGCTTTCTCCAATCATAGTTTGCTTGATAATAAGATGGCTATTTCTCAATAATCTAACAACTGAGATCTCTCAATATCTTTTAAAAGACATATTTTAGAATAAGAAAGTGTAAATATTGCCTTTTTCAATTCCAGTGAAGGCCTCATCTATCCATGAAGAATGACACTGAAGCAAACATATATATCAGTGTGCGCACGCACACCTAATTCTGTTTCAAAAGAATTACTCAAAAGATATCTGTAGCTTTAATAAAACATCACAATGGAATAACAAACAAAGAACTGCCAGTAGGTCCTTAGGACATTTCAGGTTACTTGTATGTATGAGGTTATCTGCTACAAACTGTTAGGATCTGCAGCTCTTCCTCATGCAGACAGCAACCTCTGGGCAGCAAGCTCCATTATAATTAAATAATAATAAAATAATCGCCTTATGTCACATGGTGCTTCAGATGGTTTCCAACACACTTTCACGCACATTTTCTCTTTTGGTCCTGAGGGTTAAGCCAGGGTAGGTGTTTTCATTCTCAGTTTACGAATGATTAAACCAAATCTCAGAGAAGTCATATGCCTTTCCTGAGTCCACGTGGCTCATTAAAGGTAGAAATGGTTCCCCATGCAAGTCAGTCACTCCCAGCATAAAATCATTATACTAAAGAAGAGAGTGGCCGCAACACCTCCCCTGGCTCCCAAGTTCCTCCTGCAGTCTCCCATAGCAGGCAAACCATCTGCCCAAGGACACGGGGGGGCTCACGCTGACATCAGCGATCCACCGTCCGCCAGCCACAGAGGCATTTGTGGTGTGACACGCCATGTAGCTCCAGTGCTACAAAAGAAGATGGAATTTACTCCCAAATAAGCGTGTTCCTATTGGAAGGCCAGAGAGCCTCTGTTTCCAAAATTATAGTATTTATATGTCTATGGCAGAGACCTGCCCTTCTTTCAGCAAAGGTCAAGCTTCATTTGCAACTACAGACTTTGGGTCCAGAGCATGAGTGGAGTTCAGCACAAACCAAAAGGGGGATGTGGCTTTCACCCCCACACAAGGCAGGAGAGGCCCAGATTATCACTGAGACCCACGTGTTAATCATCTGATCTCCATGCATGCTCCTAAAACTAAAAAAAAAACAAGAAATGTAAAAAGGACTGAGTTTCTCCTTCGAGGGGACCCCTCAGACCCCCAAGAAGAGCAGCAAGAGTGAGTGAAATCCCAGAGCATAAGCCTTGGATGCCTCAGTCACCCTTCAGAGACAAGTTAGAACATCCACTAGCATCCGCCAGGAGACACAACTTTTCTCAAGTTGTGTTTATTTTCCAGGTCATGTTAATACCTCAGTACTCGGCACCATCTGGCACTCAAAATTAGGGCAGCATTTTGTTTATCATTCCTTATTTCCGTGCTTTGAAATTTTTATTTAACTTCTTTCAAGTCCTGAACTGTGGTTTTCAAAGTTATCGGCAGTTACTGTAATTGAGCTAATTTGATTTATCCATCTTCAGAATATCAATAGAAGTCCAGACAACTCCAATTCTACTTTGCTAAGTCAAATTTGTGCTTTCTGATGACATGAAAACAAAAGCAGACGAACATGCCTGCTTCGGGGCAGACACAACAAGCTGAAACGCTCTTTTCGTGATACAGTCAGTTTGCTCTTCAGAAATCTTTTGTAATGACTAAGCTTTAAAGCAAACCAAGAATAAAAATAACCTCATTCTAAGAGCAACAAGACGCACCATGGCTAGGAGAGTTCTCAACAGTCTTGTGTCTCCTGCACCTAAGACAGTGTTTGGCACATGGTAGGTACTCAATAAAGCTTTGTTGACAGATTGAATGAAGAGAGAAATGAGTGAATGAGCAAAGGAATAAATAAGGTAGAAAAGGCATCAGGTCCAGCCCCAGATTCAGCACTGTTTCTTCTTTCCTGTGCAAGATGAGCCCCCGTGACAATCTGAAGCCTCATTATCACATCAATTCCATAATGACATTTTTTCCCAGGGTTTCAGGAACTTCTTGCTGATCAGTCAGAGAACTTTCTCCACTGTTTCTAAGTTCAGTTAATCAAAGGCACCCACATAAGATGCTGCTTCTCCTCAACCCTGTGGAATAGCACTTCAGGTTCTTAACAATGTGGGCATAGTTGAAGAAGATCCCATACCTCACAGCCATCCTTTATCATCCATTCAATCACATTGCAGTGGCCTCCATCTGCAGCCCAGTGCAGAGCCGTACAGCCTCCTAGGTCTCTAGTCTCCCAGGAAGCACCATGTCTTCGGAGATACTTCACAACATCCAGGTGTCCTGCATAGCAAGCAAGCATCAGACTGCAACACATGGAAGAGGAAGTATTGGCTGTAAGTATGGTCACCATGCTCAGGTCCACCCTTGACCATTACCTGGCATAAACTAAGAAACTCTCATTTGTGTGGAAAAGCCATGAAAATTATCCATGGACATATAAAATGTTATATGTCCATTAACTGATGAATGGACAGGCAAAATGTGGCATATCCATGTAATGAAATATTATCCAGCCATAAAGAGGAAATGAAGCTTGGCATATGCTACATGGATGAACCTTAAAACATTATGCTAAATAAAAGAAGCCAGACACAAAAGTCCACATAGTTTATGATTCCCTTTATATGAAATGGTGAGAAAGGGCCAATCTATAGAGACAGAACCTGTAGATTAAGGGTTGCCAGGGACTGGGGGGCAGGGAATGGGGAGTGACTGGTAATGAGGATCAGGCTCCTTTCTAGGCTGATGAAAATGTGCTGGAATTAGACAGTAGTTGTGGTTGCACAACTTTGTTAATATATTAAAAATCCTGAATTGTACCTTTTAAAGGAGTAAATTTTATATGGCCAAAAAAAATGAATCACTGTAATTATTAAGTATTAGACTTAAGAACATCCATGAATCCATGATGATACTCAAAAAAGAGAGGGATGGAGGAACAGCCACCTGACACACTTTTAGAGATAACTATTAGGCCAATTCTATTCCCTAAATACCAGCATTTAAAGAAAATAAGTAGACATTTACTCTGCCTTTATAGGATGAGATGTAGTCCATCCCTAGTTGATGAGGGAAGGTCTTTTTTATAGAAGGCTGCCAGCTAATAAATATAAAGGGAATCATTGAATTAGAAAACCATTCTGCAACTCCCAATTAAATAATTGATTCAGGCAAGGATCATCAGTGGATGCTAAAATTATTGGATGAAAGGTTAATGGAGAATAGTATATTCACATTGTACTTACAGAATTATTACCCCATAGCTTATTTTCTAGTTGCAATGGGAAGCTACACCTTTGCAAAGCAGAGATTTAGCTGTGACACCCTGACCACATGATCAAACCTAGAACCACTGTGGGACAACCTGCGCACCGGCCCGACAGATCCAACGTAAAGTCACACCACTGGCTCTGAAGTGTTCTTGCTAAAAAGGTTGACCTGAACCTAATCAAGCCTTTAAATCTAATTTTAACTCTGTTGGAAAGAAAGGGATGAATGAACAAGTTAACTATCTCCTCCACAGTTAGGAGACAATTAGGCAAGGCAAGAATATAGGACATCTATAGGAGAATTGGTCTGGGCTCCTCAGAACGTCACTGCTATGAGAAAACTTAAAAGATTAAGAAGAGGACCAGTCTAGAATAAAAGAGACTAAAGAGACACTAGTGTGATGTGCACCGTGTGAGCCTTGGCTAGATCACGGTCGCACCCCATACCCCCAAACAAAGCTAGGAGGACCTTTTGGAGGACAAGTGGGGAGACATGCACGGGTGGCTGGAGCATCAGTGGTATCAGAGAATTACAGTGAGATGTCTTAGGTGTAATGATGACTTGGTGGTTACACAGGTTGATGTCCTGGTTTTTAGGAGACACATACTGAAATAATGAGGGGGGAGTGTTATGATGTCTACTAATTTCTTTGAAATCAGCCAAAAATATATAAAAGCTTATGAAAACAGAGAAGCAAATAGGGCAAAATGTCAACTGCTTCCAAACCCAGGTGGGTTATAGCACAGAGACGTGCATTGTACTATTCTTTCAAACTTTTCTAAATGTTTGACATTTTCAAAAAAAAGATGGAGGTGAAATAGGAATGTCATCCCAAAAGGGAAATTCTGCAGTCTCTGAGTGACATAGAATGGCCAGCCTTGAGGACCACGCCCAGACTGGTCTGGAATGGGACTGATGTCTGCCTCCCTGCATCCTTATGCACGCCTTCCTTTCTTCGCAATGCCCAGAAGAGAGCCCCTCGGTCCTTCACCCGCCCAAGGTTTCAGGTGCTGCATTTGAGCACATTACCAAGTGCTCAGTGCAAATGGTTAAGGCTTGCATTTGATGCACACTGCCAAAATGCTTTCCAGAAAGGTGGCTTCAATTTACACATCTATCAGCTATATCTGAAAGTGCCCATTTTACTCATCTTTACCAACACTACTACCATTTCTAATTCACAATATGATAGGTGGAAAATTTTATTTGTCTTATTACTAGTAAGACTAAACAATTTTCCAATTGATTAAGTTTATTCTGTTATGAATTGTCTTTCTGTGTAAATTGCTCTTTTTTATTCTGTGTATGGTTTTTCAAGGGTATGTGTATCTTTTTTATCTTAGAGATGCCAGTCATTTGTCTCTAAGGTTTGCAAATATTTCCCCAGATGGTCCTTTGTAATTAAGTTTTTTTTAACATGTATAAGGTACTCAATCTTTTCCTTAGTGATTTCTTTCAGTACTTTGTCTTTCCCATTATAAGATCAGATATTACTGTGTTTCCTAGTCATTTTCTATGGTTTTGTTTTTACATTTAATTCTTAATTCATCTGGAAAGTATTGTGATGCTTGCTACACAGCTAAGATTTAATTTTTTTCTTCAAATAGCCTATTTTCCCAACATTTTCCTCATTGGTTTGTGTCACTCCCATCATCATAAATTAAGTTCTTATGGATATGGGCATCTATTTTAGGCTTTCTATTCCACTCGATGTATCGTTTTTCCAATTATACCAGTATCCTACTACTTTAATTACTATAATTTTATAAGGCATTTTAATTACTGTCAAGACAAGTTTTTCCATACTCTTCTTTGGCAAAGTTTTATTGGCTATTATCATCTATGTGTTCTTCCAGATAATTACAAAATCATTTTGACGGGTTCCCAAGAATAATTCCATTTGAGGCCACAAAGAACCTATACATTAATTTAAGAAAAACTGAAAAAGAAAAAAATTGAACAATATTCAATCTTGCCATTCTGGCATATGGTATATGTCCCTATTTTTTTAAGTTAGTGTTTTTTATTGTCAAATCTCTAAAAGCAGGTAACATTGACTGAGCCATGATTTATCACTCACGCACACAACTGCCTTTATGGTAACAACAGTTCTATTTGGAATTGATTTTTCTTTTTTAAATTTTTAGTTTTAATTGAGTTATAGTTGACATATAGTATTGGTTTCAGGCATACAATAGATATTCAACAAATACATATGATACAAAATGCTCACCACAGTAAGTGTAGTTACCATGTCCCACCATACACAGATATTACAATACTATTGACTATATTTCCCATGCTGTATCTTTTGTCTCTGGGACTGTTTATAACTAAAGATTTCTACCTCTTGATCCCCTTCACCTGTTTCACCTATTTTTTAAATCTGCCTCTCTCGATAATTTTTATAGGAATTTCTTACTTTTCTTAGATATTTTATTTTTATTGTGTCCCACATTATCTTTATTAACTCTATTGCTGTTAAAGCAAATTTTTTCTTTACTTTATAGCTGGCCAGTTTACTGAGCCTCCTTATTAAGTCCAAGTATTTGAAAGTTGATTCTCTTGGGTTCTACAGGACAGGAACCATGCCTCTTTATTTCTTATCTTACTGGAGTTAACCAGCCCTCCCAAATACCGATCGTGAAATAACATGTAGAAACAGATTAATAAATACAGAGAACAAACTGGTGGTTGCCAGAGGGGAGGTGGGTGGGGAGATAGGCCCATAGGTGAAGGGGATATCAAGAGGTACAAACTTCCAGGTATAAAATAAATAGTCCCAGAGATGAAAGGTACAGCATGGGGAAATAGTCCAATAGGATTGTAATAACTTGGTATGGTGACAGATGATATTCTTATCATGGTATGTTTTAGTGTATATAAATGCCAAATCACTATGTTGTACACCTGAAACTAATGTAATAATATGTCAACTATACTTTTTTTATTAAAAAAAAAATATATATATATATATAAACTTGTAGTTAACCATATGCCAGGCATGTTCATGCATTCTTCACATATTGACTCATTAAATGCTCACAATCCTGTAAGTACTTCTATTATCCCTATTTTGCAGTTGGGGAAATTGAGGTACAGAGAGGTTAAGTAACCTGCCCAAGGTCACACACCCTGTCCATAGAGGAATCAGGATTTGACATCAAGCTATCTAGCTCTCAGCCACTTTCAAGGGCTTTACTACTAATTTTTAAAAGGAATCTGTCAACACTGAGAATGGCACTGCTGATAATGAGATGACAAACAACTTGGTCTGATGCAGTCACAAAGGGTTCAACTCATTCACCAGAAGCTGGTCGTCCCACGTGCCACACACTGTACCAGGGCTAAAAGCATCCTGCACTTTAAAAAATAGGATACTTTTTTAACTTGTAATGGTGCTGAGTCACACCACATTTTTGTTTTGCATATATACATACGTAGGTTTTTTTTACCTTTAGTGTACTGATAGGAAGTATCACATAAGAAATTTCCTAACCTGGACACCCTTACCCCCCTGCATGACCCTCTTAGTTGGGATAGAAGAGATGTATAAATACCTATATGCATATAAACATACCAAGAGCTTTCTTTCTCTTACTATCAGATTTTAGCAATACAGTCATCCTGCGTAGTTTTATAGCTTCCTTTCTGCTCTGGAAAAGTTCAAGGTAAAATCTGAAGGAGCCCATTGGTAGAACCGTCAAGCCACAGAACTTATATTGGAGGTAATCCTTCAATAAATCTTCTAATTTCTTATATGGATATTGGTTATTTCAGATTTTCTGCATCTTGAGTTGATTTTGGTGATCTAAATTCTCTCAGAAAAAGTGCCTGTTTCCGTGAAATTGTCAAACACACCATTTTCTTTTCACATTTAAATTTCCTCTATAACCACTGTTATGTGCACTTTCAATTTCTAATTTTCTCTTAGATTTACAGTACGAGGCAGCCTTACATTTTTTGCTCTTTCATTTTAAATCTTTTCTATTTGATAATTTCTACTTTTAAGTCTTCCTTCTTTCCTACCTCTCAAGGTTTTTCTTTTCTTTTTCCTTTTAAATTGGTACTACTTTTCTTCAAACTTCTTGACTTGATGGCTTTGTTCCACATTAACATGACAAGTTACTTGGAACACCACTTTTTAAATTTATAAGTGCTTCTGAAAATGTTGTCACTTAAAATCTTTGACTCCACTGTGTCCAGAGAATGCAGTAGGTGGGCCTTCTAACGTTAGAAATCGATGCTTTCTTTGTGGTTTACCGTATATCTGATGAGTGTTTCATAAATACTAGTTTTCAGTTCACAGACCTTGGGTCTGTATATATTCGGGGCCTATAAGCTCCTTCAGTAAAGGTTTGGCATTTTGCTGACTTTTCTACCCAAGCACCAAGCACAGAGCCTCGCATGTGGTAGTCATTCAGTAAATATTGGTCCGTTTAAATTAACTTGTTATGTAAACCTAATTACTAGACTTGTGATTATTTTTAAGTCTTCCTAAAACATTCTTCCATCTCTGTAATTATAGGTTTCCAAGTATCGTGCTCTTTCTGTAAACTTCTATAATGCTCTGGAGCCCTTTCACCTTAGGGGAGTTCTTGTGTTGTATCTGTGACTGTGATTTGCTGTTTGCGTCTCTGGAAACACTTAGCTCATAGAGTAAGGTGGAATGCAGTGAGAGCCCTTGGGGAGCTACCGTGTGCGACAGGCACTTACTACCAAATGCCCAGCACAGAGCTGGCGCTGCTTTAATAGCTACCATTTACTGAGCACTTAGTGGCAGCTGGGTACTAGGAGGGTATCGGTGTTATAACAGAAAGTCCATGAATACCTACAAAAGCCCACTTTTGTCGTCACCATCTTCCCTTCGGGAAATTCTTCACCTCTCAATACTGTCAAAAGAAACTAGATTGACTATTTGGGTAAAATCAAAAACCTCAGGGCACCAGCCTCATCACACAAGTATGGGGACATTTTAGGGCATATTCCACAGCCTACCTGTCCTTGCCGCTTCCATTCTTCAGATTCACATCTGTGCCATTGGAAATGAGGATCTTCACAAGCCTACAGGACACAGATTTAAATTAACTGAATAAGTGGCTTTGATGAGGAGGCAGCAACAATAATCCAGTAACAATGAACACTGTATTTAAGGTACATCTCCCCAACACTTTCTTCTCCATCTTCAGAGGCCGGCTGGCTTTAAAGGCAGAGCAGGCTTTAAAAGTCTTTAAACAGACCCAAGAACTCCACTCCTAGGAATTTACCCAAAGAAACAACTTCTGCAATTCAAAAAGACATATGCACCCCTATATTTATCACAGCACTATTTACAATGGCCAAGAAATGGAAGCAACCTAAGTGTCCATCAGTAGATGAATGGATAAAGAAGAGGTGGTACATATACACAATGGAATACTATTCAGCCATAAGAAAGAAACAAATCCTACCATTTGCAACAACATGGATGGAGCTAGAGGGTATTATGCTCAGTGAAGTAAGTCAGGCAGAGAAAGACAAAAACCAAATGATTTCCCTCAATTGTGGAGTATAACAACAAAACAAAACTGAAGGAACAAAATAGCAGCAACTCACACACTCCAAGAGGGACTAGTGGTTACCAAAGGGGAGGGGTGGGGGAGGGTGGGTGGGGAGGGAGGGAGAAGAGGATTGCGGGGTATCATGATTGGTGCACATGGTGTGTGTGGGATCACATGGAAGACAGTGCAGCACAGAAAAGACAAGTAGTGACTGTGGCATCTTACTACACTGATGGACAGTGACTGCATTGGGGCATGGAGAGGACTTGATAATAAGGGTGAATGTAATAATCACATTGTTTTTCTTGTGAAACCTTCATGAGTATATATCAATGATACTTTAATAGAAATAAATTAAAAAAAATAAAAAATAAAAATAAATAAAAGGCTTTAAACACCCCAAATGGCTATTTACCCCTAACATGAATTACTCATTGAAAACTAACTACCACAGGAAACAGATAGGACTATTAAAATAGTGCACTGTCGCTCTATGGCCATCTTAGATATATTTCCAAATGGTGGCATCTAATGAAAATACATTTGTATCATTTCAAAATGGCATTTTAGTAGTTAAATAAAATTCTTCTGGGAAAATAAGCTATTAGTACTTATGCTTCTATGTGGAATAGAGATAATGAGGTGTACCAGTTACACAAGAACGCAGTATCTTAGCAACCTATCAGGAAAGTTTGTTTTCCAGAATTAAGATCCCTCCCCTTTCTTTTTTAAAAGAAATTCAAATTCCAATGACCAGTTTTCCCAGGACATATAAAATACATTGCGAAACATAATTAAACAGCTACCTCTCTTCCTCACCCTATGGTTATACATTTTGCATTCTCTCCTGCACACTGTATAACTTTATGATAAAAACAGCTGAGTTTTTGTTCAGCCCTTATATGTGCAGTTTGGAAAGAGAAGCAGGGTACCTGCATAGCCCTTTCCCTCCCCTCCCTGTTCTGACAGAAGCCTAGGGTGAAGCAAAACGTGTAAGGGTTCACTCAGAGCCACAGGAAAGGAAGACTCCTACCTGGTGTATCCTTTCTGGGCAGCGACCATCAGAGCAGTGAGGCCAAACTTATTGGGAACATCAACCTTCACATTTCTTGGGCAAAAAACACAGAGAACTGAGGTTAACACGCTGGGCAGGGCTCCCTGTAGATCTGCGGCTGACTTCCCGTGCAGGGCACAGGTGGCTGAGATGGTTCATCTTCCCTAAAACTCCAACTTTTAAATTTTTGCTGTCTTAAGACTGCCCTGCTTAATATTTTAAAGGATTCAAATTCACAAGAAAGAGAAAATTGCTGTAATTTCACTTAAAGTAGGCACTCCCTTCAACTCAAAACAATTATGCGATCTGATAAAACACTGTGAAGAGAAAAGTTCCCTTAAATTAGGGAAGGAGCAGGTCTTCACTGCAGACTCTCAGCTCCGTGGAAATGGCCTATAGTGGCACAGAGCCACCTGTCACGTTGATTCCCATCTCACCCAAGGGCACAAAGCGCTGGAGCTGAAGGAAGAAAGCAGAGCTCTGAAATGGCAGATGAGAAACCTTTGGCTTTTAGTGGGAACCTTCTCTCTCCTCCAACCTAGGGAGCCCAGTTCACAAATGCCTTGTCTTCTAAGGCACTCAGAGTAGTGATTCAAAGGATCTGGACATCACTGTCCATCAGTCATTTAGCAGGCAGCTTTGAATATCCCATCTGCAGCAACTGTATTCGCCATCTTTCCTCCAGGCTCTTGGCAGCCTTTTGAATTAGAAACAGCTGATTCAGTGATTTCTTCATCAGGAATTAGATGTGGATATTTGGTGATGAAATATCACTGAATGTTATGGCACATAAGCGAGAGTCAAATTATTTCTGGGAAGAAAATATGATACCCAGACTTATAATTTCCATTTTCAATTTTCATTAAGTAATTACAAAATATAACATTCACATAGGGCTTTATGGCCACCTTTATTAACTATGCTGAACTCAACACCAGTTACCTGAGAACTATTTGGGGACTAGTTTCAAAGACATGGCAAATTTTGGGAAAATAAAGCCACATCTTGCATTTCTATGCACTCGCTGGGCATTACAGATAAACAAAGCTTAAAAGGCCAAGTTCCCTCACCCTCCTTGGAGTATGCGAACCAGCAAATCTTCATCGTTCACACTGACAGCTCGATGAAAGTGCTCACTACTTATGGGTTCTCCTGAAGAAATAAGATGGAAAGCAGTCATGCAAATTACAAATGAAAGGAGACACCCTCTGGCTATATTCCTTGTGCGGCCTTGCGTGGAAGTTCATGCTCATCACCTCCAAGAAGACACTTGGCTATGCTGCTAAGCAGATCGTACATTTCTTATTCAGCTCCTTCTTTTCCTGAAACAGAACTTGTTTTCACATATTAAGAGAACATTTCGATTGTCCTAAAGGCTTGGGACATTTTCAAGTTATAAAAGTATCGCTCTGTGAATGTTACTTTGATATTTGAAAATAATCCTTTCAGATTTCATAAGATGTAATAAATCTCTCCTTACAAGCAAGGAAAATCACAACATGCTGGATTTGTTTGCCGGAGACTCACTGAACCACTTGAACAACAAACAAAAAAACAGACAGATCACTTTAACATTTGAAACCCAAAATTTCAGTTCTTCCCAGGAATGTAAGATTCATATTGACCTCGTCTCCTCTGAGTTTCTGGGGGCAGAAGGGGCTCATAGCCAGGGATGTGGCACAGTGTGAGAAAGCCCGGCTGTGGGAGAGAGGCTGCCTAGGGGAGAAGAGCAAGGAGGGGCCTGGGAAAACAGAGAAACACTAGGAAGTGGGGCAGAAAGGAGGTCATCCCCTTGTACAGGGGAACACCGGCTCCTGCAGGAAGAGAATGCAGCAGAAGCTCGAACATAGGCAGAGTGTGAGAATAAGAAGCCCATCTTCCACAGCATGTAGCCCGTGACTTCATTTGTTTCACTTTCCATGACTTACTCATTTTTAAAATGATCACGATTAAGCTTAAATGAAATGATATCAGTGAAGGATTTAGAGTTGCACCTGGCACATCTTAAATATCCAATACACGGCTGTAGTTGACATGATAGTAATGGTAGGGGCAGCTAGCTGCCTTTCTATGCAGCCCTGGTGTTCTCACCCACCTCGTGGCCAGCCCCTCCTACCTGACCCCATAGGCACTGAGTTTATAATCCCCGGTTTCAGTAATTTCAAAGGTCTCATTCATTCATTCAACAACTGTTTAAGTAACTTACGCACCAAGTCTTGACCCTGGGGGGGCCCAAGAGGGAATGAGACAAACATGTCCCTCTCCCTTGCCCATTGACATTATAGTGCCCACATCCCACCTATTATCATTCTAAACCCTAGGAGAAAACATCTGCCCGCTACCCCCCTCCCAGGCTGCAACCCAGATGGCCTCCCGGCACTCACCCCACACATGACCTCCCTCTTACAAGCTGGCCTGCAGAAGCCCCCTGGCCATCTCTGCCAATGAGAAGTCAAGTTCCCTATTCCTGCTCCTGATGCTGGAAACACGCTCTGTTCTCGGGCACAGGAGCTACTTTTCTACTGGTTTCCCTGGAGGGTTTCCGCTGGACACAGCACTGACAGGAACAGTGGGCAGGAGAATGAAGGGTCGCTCTCAGAATGAACTTCAGCCGATAACCTTTCTTCTCTTCTGGTAAAAATAAATCCAAGCCAAGTTAAAACTGTTTTGGGTATAACGATTTTGTCTGCTGGAGCTTGCCAATCTACTAAAGATTTTTTAGTCACATTGTAGTTTCCCTTTCATCATTCCACACATATTTTTAGACCAAAAGTGTCAAATAAAAGTATCATGATAAACTGTCAAAGGGAAAGCCCACACAGCTCCTGGCCTTCTGAGGGAGAGCACGCCTGGCCTGGTGGTCCCACTAGGGAGCCCCCGGAGCGGCCAGGTTTCGCCCCCGCAGAGGACATCTCTCAAGTCTGGCAACGTTTTTGGTTGTCACAACTTAAGCATTGGTGCTACTGGCATCTAGTGGGTAGAAGCCAGGGATGCCGATGAACACCCTGCAGTGCATAGGACCCCACAGAACCAAGAATGATCCAGCCCTAAAGTGTTCATAGTGCTAAGGGCTGAGAAACTCTGGGCTAGAGTAACATGGATTTAAAAATGATCTATTAGGTGGCCCATCCATACTCCAGCAGACAAACTAAACCCATGGAAAGCTTCCCTTCCCTCTTGAGTCCCAGAAGGGAGGGGAAGAGCAGTGTGGTGGTCTCCGTTACCCCACCCAACAGCCTCCACCCTCTTTCTGTGACTCTCAAACATCAACTGCCACTAAAAAATTTTTTTAATGTAATTTGCATAGAATCATCTAGAAGAACATAGGAAGGTCATCCTATTTCTACTAAATTTTAAAATATGGCATCCTAACTCAAATCCTATTAATTAGGTTCGGTTTAGGACTTTACACAATGCGTTTTGGATTCTTCTTCAGACCACAAAACAGAGCCAGAAAGAATGAGTTGTCCTAGGTCACCTGTCCGGGAGAGGGCGACATCAGAGCTCAGAGTAGGGTCTTTCATAAGGTCACACCCTTTCCTTCAGTGTTTTAGTACATGCTGAGGTAGGTGCCCAGATCACAACATGCTTCCATCCTCACTAGATTTAGGATACAAGCAGACATCATAAATTCAGTCCCCCCACAAAGCATGAAATGACAGGGAATGCCTAAAGCCTAAAAATTGCAGAGAAGTACTAACTTCTTGAGATTTTTAAAGAAAATTCTAGAAGCACACACAGAATCCTGGCACATCTATGCACTGATCCCTCCAATCCACCTCATCCATCTTCCCTGACTGGCTTGACCCTCCTGGCATGACGGGCCCTTCCTGGTGCCTCCACCATGGAGGCTCTGCAGCATGCAAATACCAGAAAACAGAGTAAGTTCATTTTGTGCTTAGAAGCTTGAGGACTGTGCACAGCAAAGGCCAAAGTATTTTGATATTAGGGTATAATTTAAGTAAATGTATTGCCTATTCCAGTTTCTGCAAGAGGTAATCAGTGCTCTCACAACTTACTCTAAGAACACAGGGCCATCTCCTGGAAGAGGGAAAACAATATAATTGTTCATCATTCCTTGCTTGCTGAGCTTTAGCAGAGGAAGCAATAACCAGCATTCTGGGCATGAAAGCTCTTTCTCAGCATTAACTCACTAACCCTTCCTAGACCACTGCCAGGAAGGCAAAAGGTGCTGAGGATTACCACCAGACCAGACACGGGTCAACTGAGGCACGGGAAAACCTCACACACTTTACATGAATTTGACAGAAACAGAGAAGAAATGAAAAGCCTCGTATTTGCAGTGCAGAGCAGTTCTATTTCTGCTACAGGCAGGAGTCGTGAAGGATGGAAAGTCCAGGATGAGCTGAATGCTCCCCTCTCCCACCCCAAACCCTTCCAGACCAAGTGGGCCTGGCCCAGGGGATCACCGTCAGTCAGTGTAGTTGAATATAAAAAAGGCAGGCTTCTAGTTCAACCATTGTGGAAAGCAGTATGGAGGTTCCTCAAAAAACTCAAAATAGAAATACCATTTGACCCAGGAATTCCACTCCTAGGAATTTACCCTAAGAATGCAGGGGCCCAGTTTCAAAAAGACATAATATGCACCCCTATGTTTATCGCAGCACTTTTTACAATAGCCAAGAAATGAAAGCAACCTAAGTGTCCATCAGTAGATGAATGGATAAAGAAGATATGATACATATACACAATGGAATATTATTCAGCCATAAGAAGAAAACAAATCCTACCATTTGCAACAACATGGATGGAGCTAGAGGGTATTATGCTCAGTGAAATAAGCCAGGCAGAGAAAGACAAGTATCAAATGATTTCACTCATCTATGGAGTATAAGAACAAAGGAAAAACTGAAGGAACAAAACAGCAGCAGACTCACAGAACCCAAGAATGGACTAACAGTTACCAAAGGGAAAGGGGCTGGGGGGAATGGGTGGGAAGGGAGGGATAAGGGGGGAAAAGGGGCATTACGATTAGCATACGTAATGCAGTGGCAGGGGACCCAGGAAAGTCAGTATTTATAGAGAAAACAAGTAATGACTCTAAAGCATCTCACTACGCTGATGGACAGTGACTGTAGTGGGGTATGTGGGGGGGGACTTGATAATAGGGGGTCTAGTAACCATAATGTTCAAGTGATTGTACATTAATGATACCAAAATAAATAAATAAATAAATAAATAAGTTCAAGGGTCCTCAAAAAAAAAAAAAAGGCAGGCTTTACCTCCATGGGTTTTTCTAATGTTTATCCCAAGTGTTGCAATTACAGGTATGGAGCTGATCCTGCCTGTGGTGAGGGGGTCCGCAGGCACTGGCCCACACTGGCTGGACCTCCTCAGGCAGGGCCATGTGTGGGGATGCCTAGGAGGAGAAGGGCACAGCGGTCTTGGGAAACCATCGCTCCTGTTCTGGAAGAGGGTTATTTAGGGGCAGATGTGCCAGCAGATAGTATAATGTGGTGAAAACCCTTTCTTGGTGGAGTTTAAATCTTTATTAAAAGCACTGAATAAATGATGAGCTCATTGGAGAAGATATTTGCCAATTAACAGCAGCAGCTGTTTTTCCTTTTTAAGGCCCAACTGATTAAAATTGCATGCCTCATTTAAGCAAGAGTTTCATGTACTTTACCTGGGAAAAAGGAGGCTGAGCATCCTTTATTCAAACAAAGTACATGGTTTTGTGATTCATTAAAACACTTTCAAACTGAATGCAAATTATCAACCCACAGAAGCATTTTCACTTGTTTTATATAATGTGCACATTTGAATTCTTTGTTTAGCGTGGTCTGCCTCTTTAAGAGAGTTTGCTTTGGACATTATAAATATAACAGTAGCATAAGGAGCAGCAGCTCCCAGGAGGAGGAGCGCCTGATCCTTACCGCCCAGGAGAGCCCTGACAGGGAGCTGCGGGCCGCAGGACTTGCACTGTGTCCTGAAAGAGAAACACTCCGGAAGTCCCAGCACAGCTGGTCATTCCAAGACCAGGTCTCCATCACGCCCTCATTCTTGCAGGTCTTCTCCAATCACCCATGGAAGCCACAGACTGCAGTGACAAATAAATGCCTTGGACACTGGACCTCTCGGAAACTAGCTCAGCAAGGGGAAGGCACAGACCCACAGGCACAACCCACAGCAGCTGCCAGCTGCGACGGCCCCTCCCTTCCTGAAGAGCTCCCATATGCCTGCTCCGTGTCAGTTCTGGCCAGAAGGTCCAGGAGCCCCGCTCTGGCTTTCATGTGGTGTTAAGGATGCCAGTGGCTATCTGAGGCTTACGATGGTGGGTTCTGCACCCAGTTCACCCTCACCCTGCAGGTTCAGGCCGACTCCCTCCACCTGGGAAATAGATCCATCTCCCAACAGACACAGGAGTAAACTTAGAAAAATCACTAGTGCTTCTCTTCATCCTCTTACTCGTGCCTCTGAGCCTTCTCATTCACCATCCATCCACCCATTTGCAAAGGACCTTCTACATGCTAGACATGAATGACCCATCATCCTTTCCCTCCATAGCACACAAGTAGGGTGGGAGACAAAGAAGGTAAACACCTTCATAAAATAAGATGCAAGAAGTCTTAGTACCTTGTGTATCAGGGGGCAAGCTGACGCGCATAGCAGAGAGGGGAAGCCGTGCAGGGAATCGCCCCTGAGCAGCAGGCTCACTAGGCAGAGGAGCAGGAGGAGCACCTCGGAGACAAGGGGCAGAGCCAGAGCGGCGCAGAGCAGCCTGTGTGGGTGGGGGGCAGCAGGGCAGGAGGGCACTTGGAGGTGGCCTGGGAGGGCACTGAGATGAGTTTCCCTAGAGACTCCCATCGAATGATAGGCTCCCCTTGCCGACCTTTTCTCCTGCCCCTCTCCACCCTTCTCCTGCACATAAAGAACTAACTCATGTTCCCCTCACCTGCCTTCTCTTCTTTCCCTTTGAAATTCCAGGAGCTCAGTATCTTCCATATAAAAACAAATGCTTTCACTGTCACCAGATTAAGGGACAAGCCCTCTTTCCTGACCTGCATCTCCATAATTGACCATTTCACCTCAGAAGTCGCCTCTGGAATTGTATTTCTTGATGGCCAGCTGAGCACTTTGGGAATGTATGCAATGTTGCAACTCTCAGCTTTAACTAAAATCTCAGTTTGCTAAACTAAGATCCAATCCCCTAATGCCTTGTATGCAACTGAAAATATTATAACTCAAAATCTGAATTATCTTTAATCCACACAAAAACTTCCATGAATTAATGCATTAAGGGCAAAATTGAAAGCCACAGAAAATATATGCATGTATATATGTATGTATATGTGTGTATGTATATATGTATACACATACAATGTGCACACATGTGCTAAATTGAATAAAATTTTTAAGTGATTTTTTACTCACAAAAAAAATCCCTTGCACAACCAACAAGAGACTTGTCTGTTTTCAGTGAGTAGGTCATGAAGACCATTTATGACCATTTTAATCTTTACAGCTTTCTGGTTCAAAGACAGCACTGGGTAAACACATATCTTTAGAATGTTTTAAAATACAGATCACAGAAAATCTTTGCACCCTTAAATCTGACCAGGGAGCAGGATGCACTGGCCAGAGGCTCCAAGGCCAGCCTCTTGGCCCCACTGTTGTGAGTGGGAGCTGGGCCATTTGTCCTTCCTCCCTCCCAGCATCCCCAAGAGCCAGATTGTGTGTCAGGGTGCACACAATGAAGTCATCCCAAAGGAGCAAAATGCCGAGCAGCCCGCATCACCTGAGGACACCCGCACAGGCAGCCGGGGCTCCGGGTGGGAAGACTTGCTCAGTCACATGCCGGCCTGTGGACCCGACGGGCACTTGAGGGCAGGGCCAGCCCGAGCACAGCTCTCCCCGTTTGGTACAGCGCCACTGAACGAGGCAAAAGGCAGAATATGTCTACCTCCACATGGCTGTCCCCTTATTTCATCTTCAGATAAGTGAGTTTAGAGTGTCTGTATACTCACTGGTTGTAGACACTGAGACCACTGGGCTGTACTCATATTCTCCAGAGGGGCTGGTGACCTTCAGCCGAAATCTGTACAGTGTCCGTGGTTCCAGGCCTTCCACGACGTGCTTTGTCGCGTATCCCCTGGGCAGGAGGAGACTTGCGTGAGCACTACACCGGGTCACGGGATCAGCGGTCCCTGAGAGCTCTTAGAAGCCCAGGAGCAGGTGATGCCTGAACGCCGTCTACCGTCGCCACATCCCTGACGGGGGCTGCTGTCCATCTCTAGTCCATGACTGCCTTGAGCATAAAGGACAAGTCACACCTCCACCCCCACCCAGCGGGGCCCTGCCTCATCCACAGTGCCTAGCCCAGGGCTGGCTTGCAGCCGGCACAGTTTGTACTTAGGAGAAATATTCCCATTAACCCATGATACTTGTCCTGAGATGAGTCTCACCTTTGAAAGGTAAGATAGGCAGGCCAATAGTAGGTACACTGAGCGTTCTGAGCAGGTCTTTGAGGAGGTGGGTGAGGCTGTCTGATAGCTACATTCCTAATGCAGGCAAAAGACCACTGCAGGGAAAGGCCTGAAGAAGCAAAATACACCATCACTTGTAGCCCACAAGCAACGTAAGAGTGTGGGGGCATAGGCAGCCCTCAAGAACTCTGCCAACAGCATGCCCCACCATCAGCTTCATCCGGGAAGATGCTGTGGGGACAGACGCTGAGCCCTTGCAGGAGAGGAAGCTGGCTACAGGCGGGCAGCGGAGAGCTGCAGGCCTCCAGAGGGAAGACAGCGGGCTGATTGCTTGGAGCCCGCAAAATGAGCACCAAGAAATGCAGTCCCACAGCCCGTCTGCCTGCCCGGAAGATGCTGGGATCCAGTGAAGGTACTGAGACCCTATCCCTCTGCTTGTGAGGCGAGTCGCAGGGGCCTGGCTTTGACTTGGCACACTTTCTAGGGTCTCAAGTCTTGTTGAGTTGTATGTTGCCCAAAACCTCAATTTCTCTTTGATTCAAAAATCTTTATTGGCATCTGACTAAATTCCATGCATCCCTTTTCAAAAACTATAGCTAAATTTGTCTTTGCTTCTACCTCAAAGACTTGACTTTTAAGGGTGTGTGTATGTTTCCAGCTCTTTCTTCTTCCTGCTTTTGCCACCAACCCAATCCATTTTCTCCTCTTTCCAGAACACTCTCCATAGCTCCTTGGACTCCAAGCTAACCATTGTTCTCCCCATTTTATGTCTCTAATTTTTCTTTCATTCTCAGCAGACCTCTGCAGAAGCCAGAGTCATACTCTGAGGCTCACAACTAATTTTTCAAGGATGCTTATGTGCAACCTAAATATTTATACACCAATTCCATTCCACCTAACTCCACAAACATGCCCAGTGCCCATCACACATGCGACTCTGTGCCAGGCTGGGGATGCAGCCCCGGACCAGCTCAGGGCTCAGATGAATCTGTCAGCAGTGAGTAGACCCATCTCCTGTTGATGGGTGGCAAGAAGAGGGGCAATGCCGGACAGTAGGAGCGACCGCTGAGTCAGGCCGAGAGGACAGTGCTGGAGTCAGCATCATTACTGACAAAAGCTCACAGAGAGACATGGCTTTAGATCTGGCCTGATGGGGTGGGTGTGCTCACACCTCTGTCAAGTAAATGGCCTCACCTGCTCACTCCCAGGCCCCAAAGAGAAAGCAGGCACAGCTGAGTAGGCAGCAGGCCCAGTACTTGCTCCAGAGGGAGGAGAATGCTTTATGAGAACCTAAAAGGTCTCTATAGCTCTAGCACCCAAACTCACCCATCACACAAGTGTGCACAGCTAGCGAGGGACAGAGGGCCCAAAAGAATGTCCTCTGGTAGAGGGCTTTCGATGGAAAGGGACAAGTAGGGCGGGCAACTTCCAGAACAGACAGGGAGACACTGGCCAGGCAGATGCGGCCAGGGAGAGAGGGACTGATGGGCCCGAGAAAGTATCAGTGGGTTAGAAGGATAGGGGATATGGGTGAATGGGTGGGCCAGGGTGGGAGAAAAGGAGACAGAGAGCCTAGAAGTGGGGAGATGGGGCAAGTCTGGGTGCATGTCACTGAGAAGGAGTCTCAGTTCAACCTGAGACCTAGAGACCCAGGTGTGAGGACTGGCAAAGCCTCACCAGACCCTTTTCCCAGTGTGTGTTTCTCTCCCTTTGTTGTTGATCAGAAATGTAAGATTTTAAGCTGAAATAAAGTCCTAAACACTCAGTGACCCCTTTTTTGCATCCCAAGTTACCTCAGACACCAAAATCTAAATGACTACTTGGGTGTGGCTCTCACAGACCAAGAAAAGATGAGGGGTGTTAAGACACCCCTGACCACTTGTCTGTGCTCTCCTGCTCTTTGCTGGTGGGCTCGTCCTCCCAGCTGACTCCATCCATACCTGAAACACACTTCTCTTCACCTACAGAACACATGGTAGAATGCCAGGTGGGGTGACCTCTGACAATCCATCCCCCGCTGCAGGCACACATCCCTCTTCCCACTGTCAGCGCAGCTCCTCCCCCTGGAACAGGATGGGAGGTGGCACAGGAGAGCTGTGCAACTCTGGGCCTGGGCTTAAGATGCCTGCAAGCTTCTGCCTTCTCCCTTGGAAGCTAGATACCATGGGAAGATGTTCAACTTCCCTGCTGGAGGGAGAGACCACCTGGTGAGAGAGAGTCACTGGAAGATCCAGAAAACAAAAGGAAATCAAAAAGCCCAGTCGGCCCCAACCGTCCCAGCCACCCCAACAGACGCCAGGCCCAGCAGAGTGGCACTGTCCAGGACCACATGGAGCAGAGACACGCCATCCACCTCGAGTTGTAGATTCATGAGCAAACACATGATTTTTTTTTTTTTGCTTTAAGCAAAGCAAAACAGTTTGGGGATGTTTTGTTATGCAGCAGTATCATTGACCATCACGTATCAACAAAGAAGAAACTATAACAAAGACAATGAAGAAATGATACTAACAGCCTTAAGAAAAACATTTTCATTAGGAGACCAAAAAAGAGAAGGGTTAGAATAGATATAAATATATTTATCATAGAAGTAAAAGCTCTAAAACCAATATAAATATTCAGGAAAACTGCCCTGACTAAAAATAATGATGATGATAAACTAAAATATCTGTGTGGCACCGTCTCATGAGTAGGTGGCTTTTATTGTGTTGCGAGCACAGATCCTTATCTATAGATACTTGAATCAAAGAAACTGAGCCCTCAATTTGGGGCATCCGAAAAGATCTTTACAACTCAGTGAGAATATAATATCTGAGCCTCAGTGGAATTATGTGCCAGAAATCAAAGACTTAAGATAATTTTAGACCAAAATAAAACCAAAAGTGCCCCCAATAAAATCCAGTATTGCTAAATCTCAGAAGATCACCCTAAACCAAACATCACCTTCATAACCCCTGGAAAGGGAAACAACAGAACTGTTTCAGAAACTGCTATCACTGAGCACATTTATGGGAGGCTGGCAGCTCAGCAGAGATGGCCCCAAGGAGAGCACCAGGGACCCAGCAGCGGCCCCAGCACAGCACGGCCCTGGGGGAACTCCCCCATGATCACCTCACAGCCACAGGCGGACACAGTGACCGCAGACACAGGCTGACTGACAGCAGCGGTTCATCAGACCTGCAGAGAAGCGCGGCTTCTAGGCCCAGGCACCCTAGCTTAAAGAATCAAACGCTCTTAGAACCTGTCTCTAATAGAGGAAGATACATGAATATCCAAAGCATACTCTTTTTATTGTTATTAGTCAATAAGCAAATATTTAATGCAAGAGCTGAGCAAACATGAAACCTAAGAAACTAAATATCGGCCCGAGGACTCAGACCAGACTCCTCTTCCGTGCTCCCTCCCCAGCATTCCGATCCAGTATCCCACTGATGACTCTGGAATTCACTTTTATAGCCCAGACTCTCCTCTGATCCAGTCTCCCCCAGCTGCCTCCTTGAATGTCTGATGATCCCACACTGAGCTTCTGCTCCACCGGCCGTCTTCCCCATCTTTGTTTTTGAAGTTGCTCAGCCTAAAAACCTTGGCGCCACCTGCAGAAGACTGGATGACTGTTCGTAACTACGTGGAGCGCTCACAAGGATTCTGTATCCCTGCCCCGTTGAATTCAGACATAGCTGTATGACTTCCTTTGAGCAAGGAAACATAAGTAGAAGTATATTATTCCAAGTAGAGGCTTTAAAAACTGTGGGCCATGCACTCTCCCCCTGCTGCCACAATGACTGGCAACATTCAGGCTGAGGCCACTCCATCAGCCTGGGCTGTGGGGAGAAGGCCATGTGGAATGGAGCCATGGCCAACCCACAGGGGACGTTTTGTGGGGAAGTGAATAACTGCTGCTTAAGACAGATTCTGAAGTTGATGCTTAATGCAGCATAACTTGGCCTATCTTGACGATATGTTATTATAAGTGTGTGTGTATTTTTATAGATACATAGATGTCCCTTGACTACCCTTTTTCTTGCATATCTCATATCTGGTCCCCCAGCAAACTCTTCAAGTCAATCTTTAAAACGTAACCTGAATTCAACCACTGCTCATGCCCTGTTCCGTTATCTCCCACTGAAATTACTGCAGACTTCCGAATTAGTCCTCCCTTCTGCCTGCTGCCTTGCCTCCCTGTGGCCTGTTCTCGGCTCGGCAGCCTGAGTGATCCTCGTAAAGCCTAAGCTCCTCAGCGTGACAATCTCCAGTGGCTTCCCCACCACTCTCAGAGGAAAAGCCAAACTTGTCTCAGTGGCCCACAGTCCGCCCATGGTCGCCCCCACTGCCTTCTGACCACATCCCCTACTGCTCCTCATTCCCTCCTCGCCTCAGTGTTGCTGGAACATCCCATGCACAAGCCACCCCAAGGCATTTTTACTTGCTATTGCTTCTGCCTGGAATGTTCTTCCAGAGACAGGCAAGGCCCCAGGTAGCCCTCACTTGCCTCTGTGCAAAGCATTTGTCACCTCTGCTCCGAGGCCCCAGCTTCTGGGCTTTCTCTCCCCGATACTCATCACCACGTGACAAACTCCCTGTTTCTACACATGTATCTCATTTATCGTTTGTCTTCCTCATCACAAGGGAGGAATTTTTGTCTTTTCAGTGTCATGGCCTCAGCATCCTGAACAGTGTCTTGCATGTAAGAGATACTTATTAATACATGCTGACTGAATGAATGAAGTACATGATTTAAGCACCAATTATCATAGAAATTTAGAGGTAAAACCTGACTTGGATAGAAGACAGGATTGAGTAGGGGAGATCTGTCTGAATAGGAAACACAGCTGAACACACATGCAGGAAAAGCCAGGGTATGTTCAAAGGACAGTAAGCAGATCTTACTGGAGGGTTGTGCTCAGAAATAAGAGACAAGAAAGGCTGGTTGTGGGCAAATGGAAGGGCATCACATGTTAGCCTAAGGAGTTTGACCTTCACCCTTCAAGCAATGGAGACTCAATGAGAACAATTTGACAAAAGGAAGATTGAAAAGAAAATTAACCTAGCATGATAGAAAGGTTAGAAGGCAAGAAAAAAGAGATATGGCCAATTCATTCAGTCAGGAAATCTGCTGGACAGTTGCAGGACCTGGAGAGATGGCAGTGAAGGAGTCAGATGGTGGGGCTTGTGTCCTCATGGGGGAAATGCTGCAGTCTAATGAGAGAAAACACAGAACGGGTTTGCAAAGGAAGACCTCACAAAACGGGCAGCTGGCTGTGAGGAGAGCCCAAGTCAAAGATGACACCACTGAGTCAAGATTGGCTGGTGGCCAAAGCAACCAGGACTGACAGGTCAAGAGGCAGTTCTTAAATCCACAGTCCCAAGATCAGGTATTCTAAATAGCTGCTTTTTATTAAAAAAAAAAAGGCATTGCTGCTTTATCAATACCTAGAGAAAGTGCTAACATGGAGCAAAAAAAATGGTCAAGATTAACACAGTCTAATTCTGCCACCTAGTGTCAAGAATCGTGCTAATTCTCTGAGGGACCTCAAGCATTTCACATCACTTAGGGCTGGGGGAGAAGGCCGTGCTGCTGGCTCTGCGAGGCCAGGCCGCCACCCAAGTGAACTTCCCGGGGACAGCACCCAGTTCTCCAGGGCCAAGGCGATGACACAGACACACACACCAGGCTGGGGGCCAGTGCAGTGGCTGCCCAGCAAAGGAGAAAAGGGAAGAGGAAGCAAAGGAGATTCAGGGCAGCCCACCCCCCACCATGCCCAAGCTCAGCCTGCAGTGAGACGGAAGTGGGGGAAAGAACTGATAGCTTTTGCCTTCTCCACAGATACACTTGCATCATAATTCACTTTCAGAGGATGGAAACTACCTAACAGATAATAACACATAACATGACATGAATAAAGTGGCATGTTCTAGAAGTCAGGCCAGGAATTATTTTCATATAGGAACTACAACTCAAATAAATGCATATATGTTTTTGTTTTTAGGTAAAACAAAGAATTGTTCATCAAATCCCAGGGATCTCATAGTTCAGGCAACCGCTGAAGCCTTCATATACATCAGTAGCGTTATCACAAGGCCACCTTGAAGAAAGGCCAGAAGAGCCCTGTACCGGCCGTGACACTGTAACTACACTGTAACTGCTCTTCTGTATCTTGGCTGCATCGATGCCAATACTCTGGCTGGGATACTGCACTAGTTTTCCGTAATGTTACCATTGAGGAAAATGTTTAAAAGGTACATGGAGTCTCTCTGTATTATTTCTTACCACCAGGTATGAATCTTCAATTATCTCCAAATTAAAAGGTTAATTTACCACATTTATTATCTCATTTTTTTGTATTCCTGAAACACAGATAGAGAGTCATTATGCAAGTGGTAAATCTGTCAATAGGAGTAAGAGTTGAAATGATGACTAAGAAAAAAGGACTTCTTGATTACTCCTATTGCATTCATTTTATTTATTCCTGCAACAGCTATTTCGAGGGACTACTTTGCGCCTGCACTGTCTATGAGCTGGAGATGCAGGGGTCAGCAGAAACCCTACCTGGCCCTCACTGGGTTTAAATACTGGTGGGGAGACAGAAATAAACAGGTGGACAGGAAAACAATTACAGCAGAGCTAACTGTTATGAGGATATGAAACAAGGTCATGACAGAGAGGTGTCAGGGTGCAAGAGCGGCTTCTTCACCCGGGCCTTTTGAGGGGCATATCTGAGCCAACATTTGCATGGTGTTTAGGAACCAGCCATACAAAAACAGAAGGAAATGCATTCAAGGCAAAGGTAATAAGAGACTCTGATGTGGGACCCAGGGAGCCCTGTTGAATGTGAGAGAAGCAGTTTGGTTGGAAAGAGTTAACCCGGGAACAGCCGTGTGCCCTGAGGTCAAGGAGTCATCCAGGTAGGCCTGCGGGCCCAGCCCACATCTGTAAGCACAACAGAAGGATGGGACCCTCGTCTAACTTCATCAAAGTCTCTTTTGGTTCTGTCTCAGCATTTTGGATTTTAAAAATATGCCTTACAATGTTGAAGAAGTCTAAGAAGCTCTCAAAAGTATAGGAGGTTTAATTTCAAAGTTATTGCTAATGCTTATCTTCCAAAAATTCTAATTCACAAAGCATGCATGCAAATGATGCTGACTCATTCTTTTAATTTCAAAATGAGTCTTTTTAGAGATAGTAGAAAGCATTCCAGATACTCAGGAAATCAAAGCAAAATGTTAAAACAGCTCAACATTGCACCTACGTATAAATGATGCCGTAGGTGTGCATTTTGGGGTCTTCTTCTTCAATTGAGAACCTGAACCACTGCTCCTGAGGTCCTTGCCGTTTGGCCTTCTTTTCCAGATCCCAGTATAACTCAATGCTGTGATGAGTCACTTTGCCCACAACAGGTGGATGAGGCTTTGAGGATGGTGTGATTTCTAAAAAAGAAGGATACAGGATTTCAGGACGCCACCTCCATAAAGAAGAGAGGTCAGCTGTGTGCATCACAGTTGTTTGGGGACCAAACTGTTTTTCCCTACCCATCAGGCATACACACAAATTTTCCTCCCTGTTGCTTGAGGGACATCTGAAAAGCTTAAGTGGTGGAAAATCCAGCTGCTGTAGCGAGTACCACATTCCAAGCAGATGGCCCCACAACCAGCAATATCATACTTTACTCATGGACCCTTCCAAAAGGTCGGTTAACACATTAAACTAATTAATTTTGTTTTTTGAGCGGATGAACCTCAGTTTGCTGCTATAATCCTTCAGAAAACAAAGCCGATAGACAAATGATACAGCTGGTCCAAATAATTGTAACAGATGATAAAGGGTCGATATCTATTCTGTATCAACAAGTTGGCTCTTACCAACTAACCAAAGTCCAAAGGCTAATAACAAACAAGGCAAAAGATCAGCAGTGCACAAAACAGCACAAATAGGTGACATCATGTCCAAAATAAATTCATGTTCCCTAGTGACTACAGAAATTGGTAACAATGGGTATAACTTTATATTCAATCAGACAACACTTAAAAAGAGATAGCATAGCAATAGGAGGTGGCAATGTTGGAAAAGGACATTCTCAGGATTTGGTGGTGGGGAAATATGAATTACAGCCTTTTTAGAAAACAATATGGCAGCATCTATTAAAACGGAAAATACGTATACCCTTCTCTCCAGCCATCCCACTTCTGGTAATCTCTCCTGCAGAAATCAGAGCCCAAGAGCATACAGGGAAAACGTGAACTACTAGTTTTTAGCCATTTACAGCAATAAAGTAATGACCCGTTAATAATGGAATGGTCAATAAATGATATGTCCACAAGCATGGGAATTACGTTGCCTTTTAAAAATGAATTCATTGTATACTAGATGCCTTGAGAGAATTTCCAGACACTGCTGTTGAATGAGAAATCAAGATACAGAGAAAAATCCAGAATACCCCATTTCTGTGAGAGATAACAAGGGGCACACACCACACACGCCAAGTTATTCAGCATGTGGCTACTCTGTTTCCTGTTAATTTCATCCCCCCTGCTAGATACTACGTTTCTGAGGGCTAGGTCCCTGTCTTATACTTCTTTTAAAACTTCTCCCCGTCCCTCAGGGCCCCTCAGAACTCAGAAATATCATTAACTTACCACATTTATTGTTCAGAATAAAAGGATATTGTGCTTCCCTTGAGTCAGAGTCTCAAGCAGCTGACCCACTACCCCCTGCAGACCCAGGGCTTCCTGCTATGCAGCCCCCTGAGGACCTAGCCTCCAGGCCAAGAGGACAGACAACCACCATTCCTTTACATTCAGATCCCAGACATGCACCAGGGGGCAGCCTACAAGCTCATTTTTCCAAACTTTATTCCCAATTTTCCTAATTCTTATCAAAAGCATGGCATGATGGGATTGGATAAACCTGGATTTGAATACATGTTTTGAAACTGAGTCAGAAATGATTACTTCAAAGTGTTTTGTGACAACAAAATAACATATATGAAGTATCTAAATAAATTATGGTATATTTCATACACTGAAATCCTACCCAGCAGCTAAAAGCAACTCATTTTACAGCAAACCTAAAATGAGTTGTAAAACAAGGGTTCAGAGGATACACTCCATGATTACACTGCTATGTGAATGTTTAGAACACACAACACAACACTGTATTATTTATGAATGCATCAATATGTAATAAAAGTTAAAAACATGGATGGAAAGAATGCATACCCCTTTGGGACAGTTATATCAAAGAAGTAAGGAGAGGGACTGGCAGACAATGGGGGCAGAGATGTGGGCACTTACCACTATACTTGTAAGGTTTCATTTCTTTCAGAATTTAAGAAATATATGGCAAATGTTGACAGTTTAAACCTATATGGTACATTGGGCTCTATTATGGTTTTCAATAATTTGGTATTCTTGAAATACTTTTAAGTAATAACTATAAAAATAAATGATACACATTGCTTTTATGGGGCTGTTGGTTTCCTTAAAGAAACTTATTACAGTGCTCTAAATACAAATTAACACATGTGCGGAGAGGAACTAGTGTGCAAAGAACATTTGTCAGACCCCGGCCCCTCAACCTGAGTCCCCTAATCTAAGCCCAACCGTCCTGCCTGGTGAGTACTGGTGACTCACATCCTTCCATTATGCCAGCAATGCTGAGCAAATAATTTTTTTCCCCCAGAACTTTCTAAAACCATTCAAACACCAGAATTAGTAGACTGTTACGGATTACCCCAATGTAAGTAGAAGCCAAGTAATATTTCTATTTTAAAAACACCTGGCTTAGAATCCTATTAGAAATTAAGAGAGCCAAGAAATTCTAAATTAATGCCAAATTCCTAAAGGAACAAACCAATGGCTCACCATGAATTTATATCAGAAATATAAAGATAACATTCCCAGTTACGCAAGTGTCTCTAACTGCTCACCCTTCCCTAGTCACTGATGCAGGCAAATAATGAGAGAGTTCCATCCGTGAGCTTGGCACCAGCCACAGATGGTTCCACTGCCAGTAGTCTGCCCACTTCCAGCTGCAGGCTCAGGATGGAGGCAGAACCCTCCCTGCTATTCATTACCCCTCCATATCTGGTACACCAAAAAAGGTGTAGTGTTGGAAAGTTGATTTATTGTTACTCTCTCTTTTTTAGGAGTGATCCAAATTTCACCACCCCATGGCCTCTCCGAGCCTCAGCACTGGTTGCGAGCAAAGCCTGACCGAGGGCACGGCCACAGTGCAGCCACGTGGCTGCGATGGGGATACCACTTTGCACTGCATTACTTACCCAGAACACCGAAGGTTTGTGCACTGAGCAGTGGTGATATGCTACATCTCCTTTACTTTGAAACAAAACTTACCAAGATGCAAATTTCCACCTAGGTAAGAGCTTCTTTTGGCATAAAGCTATTAATGCCAGATAGGACCCAGATGGCCAGAGCATGAATGAGTGTCCCCATCAGGTAAGAGCTGATGATTTGCTAGGTGGCCAAGAAATGAATAGGGGCTGAGACAACACTTGTTTTGTTTTGTTTTTCAGCCAACCTAGTCATTGGACGAGTGTGTTTTAGTCCTTACAACACTGTACCCATACGTAGATAATGATTTCTCTTTGATAAAAATCCTGATACTTTTGTCATGGCCTGCTAATGTACATATTTTAAGCTGTTGGCTTTAGGATCCTAAAATATGTACATGAACAGGTCATTAGCCAAAGTGCAAGGGAGCAGAGGCCTGGGTTAGCACTGTGCCTGAGATGCTTTACATTTATTCATTCATTTAGCCTTCACTATACTGCTATATGGTAGAAGGATTGTTATTATCTCCTTTATTAAAAAAGCTTAGAATCAGAGAGGTTCAGTAACTTGCTCAAAGTCACACAGTGGTAACTGGCAGAACCAGGATTCTCAGGAGTCCCTAATTTTAACCTGGTTCCATTACTGCCACTTACAAGCAGAGTTATAAAATGTAGACCTGGATGAAAATCTATTTATTAGTTAGATCTCCAGATTTCCTCAAGCCATTCATTTTTAAATCAGATTTAACCTTGGGCTTGAAACCAAAGGAAATTTTAATTTAATATGATTTAAATGAGCAACAGTACTTGACAGGAAAAACGGAAACAGTGAAAACTGGGTGTTGGTATGATAAAGCAGGAGGAAGAAGTGAGGGCAACTCCCTCAGAGCCCTGGGTCAGGCAGGGGGCTGCTCACCTTCAGGAACTGTCCATGGACAGGATGATTGATGGTCTAAGGAGACCCCAGCAACCATCAGTGGAGGCCAAGAAGGCAGAAAGGTCTGACTGACAGTCACCTTGACACTGTGAAGGTGCCCCTTTACATTCAGCAGGGAGTGTGGATGGGGAAAAGGGTGGCAGTAATAGGGAGGAAAAGTTTACAGCAGCATGTGATGAAAACAATGAGCTAACTCCTAGGTAAATCTGAGAGGAATGTACCAGGGCTGGGAACACGCACCATACTGGGAAAGTATGCTAAATTTACTACCAATATATGAACAAATTCCTCTGTTTTTAAGTTTTATCATCCCCAAGTTATACAGTAAAGCTCAAATTGCAAGGGGAGGTAAGTTTATACAGGACTCCAGCCCTGGCTTGCTCTACCTGAGGATTAACCTCCTGCTGTATGACAAGCAATACATCTTTCTTAAGGTGATTAACATCAACATTTTGAAAAACTCAAAAGCTCATCTTTTGCTATTATTTCATTTAACCAGGATGTGTATGTCCACATCTGTATTAATGTGATAACAGTACAAACACTATTTTGTGAATTGTTGTCATTAAGTTTTTAAAAAGTTGTATAAAATGTATAAATAACACACCATAAACACACAGTCCTAGGCAAAATTTAGATGCTACTTTTTATACAGAAGTTTTAAAACATTGTTTTTCCTGATTATAAGTATCAGGTCTTTTAAAAGGTGCTTTTGTTTGTTTGTTTCAAGTCTGGAAACAACTGTCCAGATTTAGCCAATCACATAATTTCATGTGACAAACTCAGGGTCAAAATTTATTTTGACTTTTCTGAAGGTTACTAACAAGAAGAGAAAAAAAACTCTTCTTTTCAATTTTGCATGGTTTCTTTAAGCAATTGGGAGGCTCTTTCCATTATGGCAAACTATGCTTATCTTAAAAGTTTTCCAGCACAGAACACATTGGTGGTTGCCAGAGGGGTGTAAGGACTGACATGGGTGACAGATCAAATGGTACAAACTTCCAGCTGTTAAAAGGTCATGGACATGTAATGCACAACACGGTGACGACAGTTAACAAGACTGTGTATTAAAATTGCTCAGAGAATAGATCTTAAAAGTCCTCATCACAACAAAAAAAATTTATAACTATGGGAGTATGGGTGTTAACTAGACTTACTGTGGCAATCATTTTGCAATGCATGCAAATATTGAATCATTATGTTGCACAGTTGAAACTAATGTAATATGTCAATATACCTCAATAAAATAAATAAATATATACGTACAAAAACATCAGTTTTCCACGAAAGAAAAAACAGCAATAATGCTACAAGGCGGACCTCAAAAGGATGATTATATGAGAATTTATGTATGTGTTGTGTACCATAAAAGCTTTTTGTAAGGAGGTTCTTATGCAAGTCTGACAAATAAAACAATTTTATGCCCCTCTTGCCATTTGTCAAGTAATAAATAATGTGAACGTGAAATATAGAGCCTGCATACATTGTCACCATTCAGTCCCTATGGTTAGGAAGATGGCATAAAATGTGGCTCTCAAGCTCACCAGAAATCTATTCTAAAAAGCTATCATTTACAAATTATAGGTTCAAATGCAGAATGTTATAAAGTCTAAACCACTGTACAATATTAAGCCTTAGCATCCTTAATTTTTAAAAATATAGCTTGTGACAGATAATATTACAGAAATGTGCCAGCACCTCAAAAGACGAGTTAGTGAAAACATCTGATTATTCAGTATCCTAATGACGGGCTGTTGACCATATTTTAAAAGCTACAGAGAGAATTAGTGATCACAGTCTGTTTGGGAATTAGCAATTGTGATTAGCATGATGAAAAGCAGAAATGATGAAGACTGAAGGCGAATATGAGTATATTCATTGTAAATACAGGATGCAATAAAAGCAGAGTGGTAGTTTCCCTTCCAAAATGATAGTGTCCTTCCAAAGACACCTGCAAATTTACTGAGGTCAAATTCCATGGACAAGGGACATCTGCAGCCTGGTCCATAATGAAGATGACAGCACACTGAGGGGAGGCTGTATAAGGAACAGTGGTGGGTGTTTCCTTGGAGCAATTCATCATGGCTCGACCATATCGCTATAGCAACCACAATCAGAAATTTATTCCAAATCAATATGACGTGGAGATCACAATCACTCCTATACCTTGGATTTTAAACGTATCAAAAAATGTTTGCCATGAATAGATATTGAAGAAGGAATTTTTCTATCAAATGTCATAACAGCCACATAGTGATAAGTTACTCTTTTCACTTAAAAAGGAAACATGGCAGCTAAAATGGGTTTAATTCCACCAAACTCTTATACTGCTTTCACAAAATGGAATCTTATAAAACCCTAATAGATGAAGGGACTAAGGACAGAAGTAGATAACTTAAAAATTTTTTAATGATCTCCAGCAAACACAATTAAGGAGATGTTCAAAGTTTCTACTAACCAAAAAAGGAGAAATTTTAAAAAGTGAGAGGTACTATTTTATTTTAAAAACTGCATGACAAACATATGATAATATTCTGGCTGTTCAAGACTGATAAAATTGGCTCACTCACAAATTGTGGTTAGCACCATACATTAAACAACCCTTACTAAAGACATCTGGCCGTATTCAACAGTGATTGTAAATATTCCATCTGTGACCCCACTCCCAGAAACATGTCCTAGAAAATAATTCAAAAAAAAAAGTACATTTAAAACGAAGATGTGTTTGTATCGTGTGTGCTTTTAGTTCTTATTTTTAAAAATTCAAACATATAAAAGAGGAGAAATAGTACAGTGAAACGCCTTATACCCAGCACCCGGCTTCATCAGTCATCAGCATGATTACGGCCCATCTTATTTCATCTATTTTTCCATCTACCTCCATCCCTCCCCAAACCTGAATTATCTAACAGCTAAATTTTAAAGAGCCTTCACTTTGTATCAGAGGAATTTATATATATGGTACTATTTACTCTTTATAACCTTATGAAGTACTGGAATTTCCCCCATTTTACAGGTGGACTTGAGACACACACAGGTTATATAACTTGCCCGGAAGGGTATTCCATAAGCAGCAGAACAAGGATTTGAACCCAGGTAACATGACTCCACAGCCAATCCTTAGAGAAAATACAGGAAACCTCATTTAAAATGGAGTAGGGAAGCCCTGAAGGGAGCACTCTCACTCGCGCGCCATGCCTTGCATGGGCATGACCAGCAGGAAGGAGAGAGATGAGAACTGCTTTGACAATGCAGGGCATTTTGCACATAGGACTTTCATCTCCCGCACGTAAGGAAAAGAAGGAAGGTCTCTCCCTGCCCCAGCAACAAGGTACGAACCACCATTTGCAGCCAATGAGGAAACTACCACCACCTCAAACTTGTTCTCCAATGAATTTTGTTCAAAACAACCCTTTCTAAAACCTGATATAAGCCGACTTTTCCTTTTGTCTCTCCAGATCTGCCTTTAGTTTGCCACAGCTTGCATGTCCCAAATGGCAATTCCTCTGCTATTCCTGAACAAAATCATTTTGCTAGTAAAATAACTGGCTATTCTATTTTTAGGATTAACAGCTTTAACCTCTCTATACGCTACCTACTACATCCCTATGTTTAAGTACATATGTAAGGACATAAATGGTAATATAAAATAAAAACCAGGAGGGATTAACGATAGCAGTGTCAGAGGTGAGACAGAGACTTCCTCCTAAAACTGCATATAATACGAAAATATAACTAATACAACTACTCTTGAAAGAGCAACAGGAAAGAAGACTGTGCCAAACTGCATACACCTGGAGACAAGAGCAGACTTCACAGAACAGGGTAATGTACTAAAGCTGTGCCCAGCAGGATCCAAGACCTTCCCCCACCCCAGCTCACCAACGGGAGGAAGAGAAAGGGAGCAGGGAGGGAGTGGAGACCTGAGACTGCTGAATACCTAACTCTGGAGATCTGCTCTGGGAGCACAAACCTACATTTCATGGTACTTACATGATACTCTCGTAATTAGGGGGTTGGAAAGCAAAGACAGACAGAATTCCTGGACAGACTAAGATTCCAGCTGCTTGTGGAAAGCAGGAATCCATATCCAGCTGCTCTGGGACAAAAGAAAGGTGGGCAGTCTGAGAGACTTCCTAACAAGGAAGCCCTTAGCAAGAGGGCTGCTAAAGGGGCAAGAATTGCACAGAGCTTACTGCTCAGGAGAAAGGACAGGTAGACAAAATTGTTCAGGTGCACTCTGCCCAGCAGGTTGGGCATTTTCACCATCTTCCGGTGCTCCAGCTCCCTGGCTGCCTACACACCTCCAAGAACCCCTTCTGTGATAGGCAGCCTAATGCACCTATCTCCTGGTCAGTCCCACCTGGCTCACAAACCGGCAAACCCTACCCTGGGGTTAGGCCAGCCAGAGGGAAGAACTGTCTACAGCAACTACAAATGCAAAGCATAGAGGCTTATATCTCTGTGCTCAGCCCACTGGTTCAGGAAGTGGAGACAGGCATAGCAGCACGGAAGCAGGAAACAGCTCTTTCCTCCTCCCAGGCACCAATACCACTCCCCTGCAACCCCCTACATTGCTTCAGGGGCTGAGCAGCTCCAGACAGTAGAGCTTCTGGGCACTAGAGGGCGCCATACACAAATATGAAACACTAAAGGAACCTGGTTCAGAGGAAAATTATTAATATAACTCGTGAGAAAGATTTAAATGATCTTGACCTCATGACTCTCCCTGAAAGGGAATTCAAAATAAAAATCATTAACATGCTCATGGAGGTACAGAAAGATATTCAAGAACTCAGGAATGAATTCCAGTTGATAATCCAATCGTTGAAGAGCACAGTGGATGGTATTAAAAGCAGATTGGATATGGTGGAGGAAACAATACATGAAATAGAAACTAGAAAAGAGGAATACAAAGAAGCTGAGGCACAGAGAGGAAAAAAGATCTCTAAGAATGAAAGAATATTGAGAGAACTGTGTGACCAATCCAAACGGAACAATATTCGCAATATAGGGGTACCAGAAGAAAAAGAGAGAGAAAAAGGGATAGAAAGTGTCTTTGAGAAGGTAATTGCTGAAAACTTCTAAATCTGTGGATGGAGATAGTCTCTCAGGCCATGGAAGCCCACAGATCTCCCAACACAAGGGACCCAAGGAAAACAACACCAAGACATATAATAATTAAAATGGCAAAGAACAAGGATAAGGACAGACTACTAAAAGCAGTCAGAGAGAGAAATAAGATCACATACAAAGGAGAGCCCATCAGGCTATCATCAGACTTCTCAGCAGAAACCTTACAGGCCAGAAGGGAGTGGCATGATGTATTTAATGCAATGAAGCAGAAGGGCCTTGAACCAAGAATACTTTATCGAGCAAGATTATCATTTAAATTTGAAGGACAGATTAAGCAATTTCCAGATAAGCAAAAGCTGAGAGAATTTACCTCCCACAAACCATCTCTACAGTGTATTTTGGAGGGATTGCTATAGATGGAAGTGGTCGTAAGGTTTAATAGCTGTCACCAGAGGTAATAAAACCACAGTAAAGAAAGAACAGCTAATTACTAAGCAAATGCAAAATTAAATTAACTATCCCCAAAGTCAATCAAGGGATAGACAAAGAGTACAGAATATGATACCTAATATATAAAGAATGGATGAGGAAGAAAAAGGAGGAGAAAAAAACAAGAACCTTTAGATTGTCTTTGTAATAGCATATTAAGTGAGTTAAGTTAGACTCTTAGATAGTAAGGAAGTTAACCTTGAACCTTTGGTAACCATGAATCTAAAGCCTGCAATGGCAATAAGTACATACCTATCAATAATCACCCTAAATGTAAATGGACTGAATGCACCAATCAAAAGTCACAGAGAAATAGAATGGATAAAAAAGCAAGACCCATCTATATGCTGCCTACAAGAGACTCACTTTAAACCCAAAGATATACACAGACTAAAAATGAAGGATACAAAAAGACATTTCATGCAATTAATAGGGAGAAAAAGGCAGGAGTTGCAGTACTTATATCAGACAAAATAGACTTCAAAACAAAGAAACTCACAAGAGACAAAGAAGGACATTACATAATGATAAAAGGGTCAATCCAACAAGAAGATATAATCATTATAAATATCTATGCACGCAACACTGGAGCACCTACATATGTGAAACAAATACTAACAGAATTAAAAGGGGAAATAGAATGCAATGCATTCATTTTAGGAGACTTCAACACACCACTCACTCTGAAGGACAGATCAATCAGACAGAAAATAAGTAAGGAGACAGAGGCACTGAACAACACATTAGAACAGATGGGCCTAACAGACATCTACAGAATTATACACCCAAAAGCAGCAGAATATACATTCTTCTCAAGTGCACATGGAACATTTTCAAGAACAGATCATATACTTGGCCACAAAAAGAGCCTCAGTAAATTCAAAAAGACTGAAAATGTACCAACCACTTTCTCAGACCTCAAAGGTATGAAACTAGAAATGAATTATGCAAAGAAAATGAAAAATCCCACAAACACATGGAGGCTTCACAACATGCTCCTAAATAACCAATGGATCAATGACCAAATAAAAACAGATCAAGCAGTATATGGAGACAAATGACAACAATAATTCAACACCACAAAACCTGTGGGACGCAGCAAAGACCGTGCTAAGAGGGAAGTATATTGCAATACAGGCCTACCTCAGGAAAGAAGAACAATCCCATATGAGCAGTCTACACTCACAATTAACAAAACTAGAAAAAGAAGAACAAATGATACCCAAAGTCAGTAGAAGGAGGGACATAATAAAGATTAGAGCAGAAATAAATAAAATCGAGAAGAATAAAACAATAGAAAGAATCAATGAAAGCAAGAGCTGGTTCTTTGAGAAAATAAACAAAATAGATAAACCCCTAGCCAGACTTATCAAGAAAAAAAGAGTCTATTCACATAAACAGAATCAGAAATGTGAAAGGAAAAATCACCACAGATACCACAGAAATACAAAGAATTATTAGAGAATACTATGAAAAATTATATGCTAATAAACTGGATAACCTAGAAGAAATGGACAACTTTCTAGGAAAATACAACCTTCCAAGGCTGACCCAGAAAGAAACAGAAAATCCGAACAGACCAATTACCAGCAATGAAATTGAACTGGTAATCAAAAACATACCTAAGAACAAAACACCTGGACCAGATGGCTTCACCACTGACTTTTATCAAACATTTGGTGAAAACCTAATACCCACCCTCCTTAAAGTTTTCCAAGGAGTAGAAGAGGGAATACTTCCAAACTCAGTCTATGAGGACAGCATCACTCTAATACCAAAACCAGGCAAAGACACCACAAAAAAAGAAAACTACAGACCAATATCCCTGATGAACATAGATGCAAAAATACTCAACAAAATATTAGCAAACCGAATTCAAAAATACATCAAAAGGATCATTCACCATGATCAAGCAGGATTTATTCCAGGGATGCAAGGATGATACAACATTCGAAAATCCATCAACATCATCCACCACATCAACAAAAAGAAGGACAAACACCACATGATCATCTCCATAGATGCTGAAAAAGCATTGACAAAATTTAACATCCATTCATGATAAAAACTCTCAACCAAATGGGTATAGAGGGCAAGTACCTCAACATAATAAAGGCCATATATGACAAACCCACAGCCAACATTATACTTAACAGCGAGAAGCTGAAAGCTTTTCCTTTAAGATTGGGAATAAGACAAGGATGCCCAGTCTCCCCATTTCTATTCAACATAGTACTGGAGGTCCTAACCACAGCAATAAGACAACACAAAGAAATAAAAGGTATCCAGATTGTCAAGGAAGAAGTTAAACTGTCCCTGTTTGCAGATGACAAGATATTTTACATAAATAACCCTAAAGAATCCACTCCAAAACTACTAGATCTAATATCTGAATTCGGCAAAGTTGTGGGATACGAAATTAATACGCAGAAATTTGTGGCATTCTTATACACTAACAATGAACTAGCAGAGAGAGAAATCAGGAAAACAATTCCATTCACAGTTGCATCAAAAAGAATAAAATACTTAGGAATAAACCTAACTAAGGAAGTGAAAGACCTATACTCTGAAAACTATAAGACACTCATTAGAGAAATTAAAGAAGATACCAATAAATGGAAACACATCCCGTGCTCATGGATAGGAAGAATTAATATTGTCAAAATGGCCATCCTACCTAAAGCAATCTACAGATTCAATGCAATTCCTATCAAAATACCAACAGCATTCTTCAACAAACTAGAGAAAATTGTTCTAAAATTCATATGAAACCACAAAAGACCCCAAATAGCCAAAGCAATCCTGAAAATTAAGAATAAAGTGGGGGAGATTACGGTCCCTGACTCCAAGCTCTACTACAAAGCCACAGTAATCAAGACAATTTGGTACTGGCACAAGAACAGACCCATAGACCAATGGAACAGACTACAGAGCCCTGATATAAACCCAACCATATATGGTCAATTAACATGATAATGGAGCCATGACATACAATTGGGAAATGTCAGCCTCTTCAACAGCTGGTGTTGGCAAAACTGGACAGCTACATGCAAGAGAATGAAACTGGATCATTGTTTAACCCCAAACACAAAAGTAAACTCAAAATGGATCAAGGACCTGAGTGTAAGTCATGAAACCATAAAACTCTTAGAAGACAATATAGGCAAAAATCTCCTGAATATAAGCATGAGCAACTTCTTCCTTATGTATCTCCTCAAGCAAGGGAAACAAAAGCAAAAATGAACTCATGGGACTACATCAAACTAAAAATTTCTGTACTGCAAAGGACACCATCAACAGAACAAAAAGGCATCCTACAGTATGGGAGAATATATTTGTAAATGACATATCTGACAAGGGGTTAACATCCAAAATATATAAAGAACTTACATGCCTCAACACCCAAAAGCAAATAACCCAATTAAAAAATGGACAGAGTATATGAAGAGACAGATCTCCAAAGAAGAAATTCAGATGGCCAACAGACACATGAAAAGATGCTCCACATCACTAATCATCAGGGAAATGCAAATTAAAACCACAATGAGATATCACCTCACACCAGTAAGGATGGCCAGTATCCAAAAGACTAAGAACAACAAATGCTGGCGAGGATGCGGAGAAAGGGGACCCCTCCTACATGGCTGGTGGGAATGTAAGCTAGTTCAACCATTGTGGAAAGCAATATGGAGGTTCCTCAGAAAACTAAGAATAGAAATACCATTTGACCTGGGAATCCCACCCATTGGAATTTACCCGAAGAATACAACTTCTCAGATTCAAAAAGACATATGCACCCCTATGTTTATTGCAGCACTTTTTACAATAGCCAAGATATGGAAACAACCTAAGTGTCCATCAGTAGATGAATGGATAAAGAAGATGTGGTACATATACACAATGGAATACTATTCAGCCATAAGAAGGAAACAAATCCTGCCATTTGCACCGACATGGATGGAGCTGGAGGATATTATGCTCAGTGAAATAAGCCAGGCGGAGAAAGACAAGTGCCAAATGATTTCCCTCATTTGTGGAGTATAACAATGAAGCAAAACTGAAGGGACAAAATAGCAGCAGACTCACAGACTCCAAGAAGGAACTAGTAGTTACCAAGGGGGAGGGGTGTGGGAGGGTGGGTGGGAAAGGGGATTGATGGGTATTATGTTTAGTACACATGGTGTGGGGGATCACGGGGAAAACAGTGTAGCACAGAGAAGGCAAACAGAGAATCTGTGGCATCTTACTACACTGATGGACAGTGACTGCATTGGGGTATGGCTGGGGACTTGATAATATGGGTAACTAGTAACCACATTGTTTTTTCATGTGAAACCTTCATAAGAGTGTATATCAATAATACCTTAATAAAAAAAAAAGATTAAGGAGCATTAGGACTGCTTTGGGGTCAGGCTGCGATTTAAAATAGGGTGTCCAGGGTGGGTTTTAAGAAGGCATTTAAACAAAGACTCGGTTGTCGAGTGAGCTGCTCAGTTATCTGCAGAGAGCATCCCAGGGCAGTTAGAGTTAAGGTCCCAAGGCAGGGTCACACGTGGAGAACAGCAGGGAGCGCATGTTCCTGGAGCGGGGTGGGCAAGGGGAAACTAGATGGGGTGAAGGAAGGAGGATACAAACAGATCATATAGAGTATTGTGGGCCATTATAAGGACTTTGACTTGAAATCGGGTGAAATGGAGAAGAATTGTTAAGATTCTGAGCACGGGGTTTCATACTTTGTACTCCCTCTGTCTTATGCTTCTGTTCAGTCAGTATCTGTCCTCTAACCCCAGTAGGAGACACATGTGAAAATCAAGTCATGTACCAGCAGTGACAACTGGCTGGCAGCCCCAGGGCAGCCAGAGGGGGAGGTCTTGAAACAGACAAAATAGAGCGAACCTTCAGACTATACCACAGAGCTCAAGGCAATTTAGAAATACCATTAAGATAATTCACATATTTAAAAAAAAAATTTAGTGATTTGACAAGCTTTCGCAAGACTCTCAAATTCTCAATACTTAAAATACTGTCTTCAGTCCCAGTCCTATGTCTTTTGAATGGAAATAGGCTTCCTTTCGTTGACTGATAATTCTATAGCTTTTTGTGCAATGACCACACAAGAAGTGTCATCACAGATATGGTACCATCCAGTGACAGTGGAGAGTTTTTAAAAAAGAATCAAGTGTTCAGACCTGATAATCTGAGAACTTGATCCAATTTCCTTCCAGGGTTTATACAGATGAGGGACTTACTGACAGCTCTGAGGGGCAAGAAAGGTCAGCCCATGAAGCAGCTGCTCTGATCCGGGTTTTCCCTGTCCTGGCACAGCCTCACCCCTCCTGCCCCTGTGGCCAGGATGAGACGGGTTGACCTGCTTTATGGAAGAGCCTTTTCTACTAGGGAGTGTTATCACACTCACACTCATTTCACGTGGAGTTTTAACAATAAATGCCTAATTAAAACTTGTAATAAATAAATAAAAAACAGGAGAATCACTTTAGCATCATGGTAGGAACAAAACCTGCAAACAATCTAAATGTAAAAGAATATGGAAATTGTCACATACACTGTGGTACATCATCAAATGCAAGAATACTTAGCCACCAAAAAGCCATATATACTAAGGTAATGTTGGATACGCTAAGGGAAGAATACAAATTTGCATAGGCACTCTGATTATAATGATAAAAAATACACAAATGCATACAGACAGAGGAATAAAGAAAAAGAATTTAGAAAAATGAAAGGCAATTAGAGTGGTAGAATTATGGCTGATTTTTTTGGTAAGTTTTATTGTTAAAGCACTGAAAAAGAAAAAAATGTAATTGTGCATTTTCACTTGTTCCTAATGACAACAAAATTCAGCTCAGATAAACTGCCAGCCTCAATTCTTCCTCCCTGAGCTGACATGTATATGACAGAAACAAGTCTGATAAAAATAAACCAAGCAGTGACTCTGGGGCACCTTACTACACTGATGGACAGTGACTGCAATGGGGTATGGGGGGGAACTCGATAATATGGGTGAATGTAGTAACCACATTGTTTTTCATGTGAAACCTTCATAAGAGTGTATATCAATAATACCTTAATAAAATAAATAAATAAATAAACCAAGTATAAGTTGATGTGGATGCTGCATAGCATGAGACATTTCAGTTACCCTCTGGGTCAATTTACTGACCATTTTGGTGTCAAGCAGATATTGTGCATCACATTTATTTCCAAAAAATAAGTTCACTCTATGCCCATTCATTCATCACATTTGTGGGACACCAGCTACCTCCCAAGGGCACAGTACGACCAAGATGGGGGGAAGGAGGGCGCTAAGAGATCAGTAGAGAAACTTGACACCAAATGATACAAACCCAAGGCAGGCCACTGAGAAAGAAGGAGGTGGCAGGTACAGAGGGAACAATGGGCGAGGGGTGGCTTAAATGAGGTTTAAAAGATCAGGGGGACAAGGCTACCAGAGCCATGAGCAGAGAGTACACCATTTATTTAATTTTTAAACATTTTAATTTTAATTATTAAACATTTTAATTTAATCAGAAAATTTTCTTATGTTTATATTCCCATGCGTCCTTATCTTTTAAGAGAAAATAATATAAAATGCAAACTGCTCAAAGCTGCTTCCCTCTACTTTGCAAGTAAGCTCTTCAAGGGCAAAAAGTCAGATATCAAAAACCAAACAAAAAAACTAAACTAACAAACAGAAAACAAAGACAAAACCTCCTAGAGTAAGACTCAGGAACCATTGCTTCTTGCCCCAGCTCCATCATAGGTTTTCCTAATCAGGAAAAATGGGATCAGATAAGGGTACCTGCCTGCCTCCCTGAGATTTATTGCAAAGAAAATGACATAATAAAATATTGAAGAGTGATTTGAAATGTATAAGGGTTTTTGCTAACATAAGGTAGTGGTAATGCTTTCAAAAGCACTCACCTGTTTTATGCGCTATATGAAAAACCTGCTTGGATTCCATGTGGGTAAAAGGTAGTAGGCAAAATAGGAAATGTGCTTCCAAGCCATATCTTTTACCTAATTTTACTAATTACAATTTACTGCCAGCTTGCTCTGAGCAAGACACTGTTCCGCACACTCGATCTGCAGTGTATGTAAACCTCACAATGATTCAGTGTCCTCAGTTTCTAGATGAGGAATAGAAGGGAGGAGAGTCTCAAAGGTGTCAAAGCAGCTTTTTCAAGGCTATAAAACTGCTAAGTTGGGAGCAGCAGTTTCCGCACAGGTCTCTAACTGCAGAGTCCGTGCTCTCCCCCCCACACCGCATGGCGTGGCGTCTCAGAGCTTTTCAGTGGAAATACTGAATTCCTGAAAATGACGAAGTCTTTCACAATATGATATGAGAGTCAAATTGCCAATTAAATTCTTTTGACACAGAGCATGTCTCTGAAGTTTAGAATATATTTATAATGAAAATTGGTAGGATATTTTAATAGTAGCAATAGGGAAATGTTTGTAATGCATCTGCTTAGCTTACATACATTCTCAAGAAAACTGCACTACCAAAGGATGTGACCAAGCAACTCAGCAGAAGCAGAATGCCAAGGAGTGCACCCAACCTATTGATAATCAGAATAATGCAATTAAAATGAAATTTCACAATCACCAACTGCAGGAATGTTCAGGGAAACTTTGCATTTGGGAAAAACTGGAAACAACCTAAATGTCCAGCATGAAAAAACTGGAGGAATTATTACTAATCATATATTGAAATACTATGTAGCAGTTAAGAGGAATGTTACAACTAATTGGTTCTAAATATATCTGAATAAATAGATCTGGAGGGGGCAAGGGAGTTGAATCACAAAAGCAAGTTGTAAAACAATTTGTACAGATGATGCAACTTACATAAGTTTGAGAAACCAAAACTATATCAAGAGGAGAGGAGGGAGAGAATGGCAGAAAATAATTTTATTGGCAATGTTTTGTTTCTTAAGCTGGGTGGTGGCATGTGAATGTTATATTATGCCTGATTTTATATACTTTATGCCTGAACTATTTAATAAAAGAGCAAGGTACTATATGCAGGGATGTATTTCTATCCTATTTTTGTCTTACTTATCTCCCAAGTAAATGGGTATCCAGCTAACTTGTACTTCAAAATTACTTAAAACGTTATATAAAGGTGGTTCAGTTTCAATTTCAGATATTCATTAGAGCTATATGTCTTCAATATTTCTACATTCCAATGACATTCAATCCAACTACAGACCAACCTTGTGGAGGAGAATGAACTGAGTTTTATTTTCTACCCCCAAAACCACTCAATAAAATGTTTGATTTGAGCTGATCTGACATTAAATATTCCAGAAATTGTTTTATAAGTCCTTCAAATAGGTTACAATTAATTCAACCATGAACGATAAGTAGTGTCTTAACCCACAACATATAACTTATATTTTATTCTACAGCTGTCAAAGCTTACCAATATTTAGACAGCATATAATTTACAAGTGTGAAAAACAGAGAGCAACTTGAAGTGAACAGAGAGAGGTTTACAGTGCTTGTGTTACGTGAGTTCAAATCATTATGCTGCCCAACTTCTAGTTCATGTGTGTCATCCCACAGGATGTGACACTGTTTCCTGACTCAGAGGGCTGTCAGCTGCCTTCCATGGAGCACTACAAAAACTAACTCTATCTAGCTCATAACATAAATCCACTGTATTGTTATGAAACTCTTACGCACACAAATATAATGGAATGATGCATACTGACATAAAAATCTTTGCAACCCTACAGCTTTCAGCACATTTTGCAATATAGAGTCATTACATTTGAGATCATCACCTTAAATTTCTCTCAACTGCTACTTTCCTTCTCTGTTCTTCATCCTGTCAATGTCTCTTTTCAACCATTCTCTGTTCTTTGGTTCTCATCATTTTTTTGGATGTTATGCAGTAGGCACTCTGCTAAGTATTGAGAGTAAGGTAGCAAAAGACAGATGATTCAGCTCATTGAGTCCACAGCCTTGCAACAGATATAAAAATTAAACAGACACCAAAAAAACCCAAAAAATGAATTATCACCATTTTGATCACTGCACTAAAAGAAAAAGACCAAGGTGTTAAAAGAGACCTTTGAGCTCAGGCCTCAAGGATGCAGCCCAGAAAGGCCAATGAGGGACAGTACAGCACCAGAAAGGGTTTACCATTCCACATACGTTAATGGTAACCTGGTGCAAACGTGCCCAGTGCAAGTCCAAACTGAAAAATGGATCAGATCATTTGAATAGCAATAGAGTAGACCGACTAATACTAGGACCTCTAGAGAAAAATTCAACCATCATCATTGACAAAGTTGATAGGAATCTTCTAAGATTTGTAATTCATTAATAAAAACATCATAATTCACTGTTATACACCATACATAATATTTGCCACATGCTGTGGCTCTTCCACATGGGGTTCTTGTATAACTTATAACCACACCCCTGCCTCTCCAATAGCTTTCTGTCAATAAACAAATAAACAAACAAACAGAAGGCTTGGGTGATCTTACCATATAACATTACTTTTAAATCATAAATCTCTCCAAACTCATTCATTCTAAATAGGTTACCAAGGTATACACAGAAAAATACATGGTTGCAGCCAGTAGGAAAAGAACCAGGATCATAAATCGACTATTAGTTATAAATAATGGTCATTGCTTTTTGCATTTATCAGAATAATGTCCTGAATAAGAAGTCCCCTGCTTCTACTACGGGATTGTTTTCATATTCATCTGTTTCTTGGCTCCAAGCATATCTTAACGGCCAAGATTCACTGTCAGACCCTTCACTGTAAATAGTGACTAACCATGTTCAACGAACAAAATTGCAAGGCAGCTACTATGCCTTTGCTGTCCTTCCAAAAAGTCTTTCCCCTGACATATAAGAAAAAGTTTGAGAACAGATTTACTTCCCCTCTCTGCACTAGTTACAAATGTACAGCTTTGATCTCAGCTTGAACACAAATAAATCTTTATAATCTTCTCATCCAGTATCAATTCCCTCCTCAACCCTTTCCAGTTCTCTTCAATCTCTTCCGACCCTTCTCACACTTACCCTGCCTCCCTCAACTCTTTCCTTACATTTCCTAAAAAGGTTTAGAAGATTTTGACTGGAAATTATCTTTAAAGCATGAGCTGTTGTTTTCATTCACACTGTCTTACTATAGTATGTAAATGTCTATCCCTTTCAAAACTGAAATTACCAAATTACCCTACAAATGAAAAGTGGCATATGTAAAGTATAAAAAGCAACCTCAATTAATAACAAAGGTAATAAACACCATTCTAGTCAGATCAGTTCTGAAAAGCATGCTGTACATACTGTCTCAGAAAAGAAACAAGGATAGTTATTCAGATATTGCAAACTTTAAAAAATAATTCTCTTGATTAAGCACATTTTCCCCAAAATGGTGATGGCATTATTTTTTTTAATCTAAAAACAGTATCTACTCTGTTTTTTGAAAAAAAATATTGAAAATAAATTTCCCTCACAACGTCCTCCTCAGGGATGGCCACTAGCAACAGCTTAATGAAAATTCAAAGGTTTCTTTAGCATGGATATATAAAATTTTACAAAAATTGCATCATATTCAAGATATTATTTTGCAGCTTACCTTTTTAAATTAGCAAGCTACTCGTAGGTATTCTTGCATGTTAATATTATTATCTGACTAACTCAATTTTTAAAAACAAACTACTCTCTATATAAAATGATTTATTATACACAATATTTCAATAAAAATTATTGTGCATTTAACTTTACATGGTGATGCAAGTGTTTTTGCAAAACAAATGCATAAAAGTAAAATTGTCTCTGGATACGTACATGCTTAATTTTGGTACATCTTACCAAACTGCCCTTTAAAAAGAGCATACATCAATGTACTAACTGTATGTGAGACACTGGTTTTCTCATATCCAGGCAAACAAGAATATCAACTGACCCCAAACAAGGTGTCATATTCACACATGTATACAAGAAGACCTGCTGAGACCACTGCTGCATTATTAATAATGCAGTAATCAAAAATTGGAAAACCTTTCTCAATAGAAGTGATAGGGAAAAATTGACAAGGACAGCAAATTACAAGGACAGCAGTCTAGCCCAGGGGGCTCCCCTCTGTCTCCCCCTCCCCTCACTCCCCGCCCTGCCAGGCGCTCACTCCCTAAACTCACTCCCCCTTGCCTGCTCACTTGCTGTGCACATAGGAATGTTACAGACACAGAAGCCTTTGTTCAGGGCTCAGACCTTGGGAGATTACTCCCCTCTGAGCACGCCAGTGTGAAACAAAGCCTCAACACTCCAAGATCTCCCAGTGCGTGCTTGGTTCTTCCATCAGTGATCCAGTCCAGGTTTTTTCAGTATTTTCCATAACAGAAGAACAAATCAACTGAGATTTCTTTATATCACAGAATACTGCACATTTTTGCCACTCTGATATTGAAGTAATGGTATCTGTTACTTTGAGGCTACCTGGGAACACTGTGCTCCTACTTTAGCTCTTATTCAATATATCAGCTTGTGAAATATGAAAAACAATCTAGTGGGTTATTTATAGATGTAGACATGTGTAAAAAATTATAAAAACATACATTTATTCATTCAGCAAATATTTAACTGAGAGACTGCTATGAACTATGCACTGATTCAATACTATGGATTTAGCAGTAAACAAATTCAACACAAATATCTACCTCAGAGAGCTTATGTGTTAACAAGTAGAGGGAAGTAAACTAAATGAATAAGCAAAATACACTGAATGTTAGGAGAAAACAACCATATATAATGCAAAGACTTCTTACACAGGACACAGAAGGCATTAACCATAAAAGGAAAAAACGTAATAAAGTGAGTTTCAGTAAAATTAAAACCTTCTGGTTTTTTAAAATCACCATTAAAAAAATTAAAATTTGATACCTAGAATAAGGGAAAATATTAATGATACATATACCTAGCATTAGATTTATGTCCAAATCAAAATTGTATGGTACTGTCACAAAAATAGACACATAAATCAATGGTACAGAACTGAGAGCCCAGAAATAAACATACCTCTATTTGGTCAATTAATATATGACAAAGAAGGTAAATATACAATGGGGGAAAGATAGTCTCTTCAATAAATGGTGCTGGGAAAACTGCACAGCTACATGCAGAAGAATGGAACTGGGTCACTGTCTTATACCTTACACAAAAATAAACACAAATGAAATAAAGACCTAAATATAAAACCTTAAACCATAAAATCCTACAAAACATGGCAGTAAACTCTTGAACATTGGCATTAGTGATTTTTTTTCAGGATATGACTCCCCAGACAAAAGAAATAAAAGCAAAAATAAATGAGAGAGAATATATCAAACTAAAAAGCTTCTGCACAGCAAAGGAAACCATCAACAAAACAAAAAGGCAACCTACTGAAGGGAAACTATATTTGTAAATGATATATCCTATAAGGAGTTAATATACAAAATATATAAAGAATTCATACAACTCAACACCAAAAAACACCATAACCCAATATAAAAGAGGATGTGAATAGACATTTTTCCAAAGAAGACATATAAATGGCCAACAGACACATGAAAAGATGCTCAACATCGCTAATCATCAGGGAAATGCACATAAAACCCACAATGAGACATCATCTCACACCAGTCAGAATGGCTAGCAACAAAAAGAGAAGAAAAGCAAATACTGGCAAGGATGTGGAGAAAAGGGAACCCTCACACACTGTTGGTGGGAATGTGAATGTGAACTGGTGCAACCACTATGGAAAACAATATGGAGGGTCATCAGAAAACTAAAAATGGAAACACTATACAATCCAGTAATTCCAAACCTGGGAATTTACCCAAAGAAAACAAAGACACTAATTCAGACACTCCTATGTTTATTGCAACATTATTTACAATAGCCAAGATATGGAAGTAAACTAAATGTCTACCGATAGATGAATGGATAAAGAAGATGCGGTACACACAAACAATGGAATATTACCATTAAAATATTTAAAAGGGTGAAATCTTGCCATTTGCAACAACATGGATAGACCTAGAGGGTTTTATACTAAATGAAATAAGTCAGACATAGAAAGACAAATACCATATGATTTCACTGACATGGGAATCCAAAAAAATAAATGAACAAACAAAACAGAAATAGACTAATAAACATGGAGAACAGACAGGTAGTTGCCATAGGGGATGGGGATGGGAGGCAAAATAGGTGAAGAGGAAAAAGAGGTAAAAATTTGCAGTTAGAAAATAAGTAAGTCAAGAGAATGAAAAGTACAGCATAGGGAATACAGTCAATAATATTGTAATATCTTTGTATGGTGAGAGTTGGTAAGTACATTTTTATCCTGGTGGGCATTTACTAATGTACATAAATGTCAAATCACTATGTTGTACACCTGAAACCAATACAATATTGCATATCAACTATACTTCCACAAAAAGTTTAAAAAATAAGTAGAAGACTTGCATCTGGAACACCCTGAAAAACAATGCAATAATAGGAAGGTGCATAGCCCAGTTTAAAAATGAGCAGAAAATTTGAAACAATGCTTCACAAAAGAAGATTTGCAAATGGCTGATAAGGACATGAAAAGATGTTCAATACGACTAGTCATCAAGTGCAAATTAAAACAATGATGAAATGTCTAGAATGCTTAAAATAAAAAAAAACTCAGGACACCAAGTGTTGGTGAGGATACAAAACAACTACAACTCATGTTATCGCTGGAAATCTGAAATTGTACAACCACTGGATAACTCTTTAGCAGTTTCTAATCAAGTTAAATACAGACCTGAGCAATGAACCAGCAGTTTTTCCCCTAGGTGTCTACCCAAGGGAATGAAACATAAGTTCATAAAAACACTGTACATGAATGTTCTTTAAAGCACTCAAGAAAAAAAGATCTACCTAGATTTACCCAGTGACAATTTCTTGAAAAAATAAAAACAACTTACAGCCACACAAAAACTTGCATGAGAATGTTTACAACAGCTTTATTCACAGTCATCAAAAACTAGAATTAATTAGATAAAAGCATAATAAAGTCTCCTTTAGATAAACAAAAGCTAAGAAAATTTATCTCCAGCAAACCTGAAATATAAAAATGTTAAAGGAAGCTTCTCAGGCAGAAGAAAAATCATACGAGGTGAAAATCTGGATCTACACAAAGGAATAAAGAGCATTAAAAATGGCAAATATATGTGCAAATATAAAATACATTATCTGCCTACAGTAAACATAACAACAATGTATTGTGAGGTAATCAAAGATATAGAAAACAAGTGTATGACAAGAGCACAAAGGATGGGGGGTGGAAGTTTACTTGCTAAGGTTCTTATGACGATGTGAAGTTATATCATATTACTTAGAGAAAAGCTGTGATGAGTTCTATACTACGTAGACCCAAACTTATACAAGTTTATAATGAGTTCACATTTCTCCCTCTAAATTATGTATTAAAACTACCTTCCCTCTAGTTTGTCAAATATTTCTTAAGGAGCCTAAGCAAGTCCCTTCTTGGTCATTAAAGTTGCTAAATGAACATACCCACTGACTATCACACAATTATTTAACCCTTATAATTATTAAACTGTAACTTTCAATTTATGTAAAATGCCTAACCATAACTCTTAAATTATTATTTTAGTTACTTTATACCATTGCAAGCATAAACAACAAATATTATGTTTCACGTACCTGTGCTGCATTTTCTGAAAACCTAACAGAGCCTTTGGTCAAAAGTAAAAAATTCCAACTTGATCTGAAGTGGGAAAGCAATAAAAATAAAAATCATTCATGCCATACATAACAATAAATCTGCTCCTTGCCATTTTCTAGGCTAGAATGACTTGCATTATATACAGAGGCTTAATATTAGAGCATGCAGGTAAGGGATATCTCCAATAAACTGTATTTTCTGTGCAATCTTTAAGAAAGGCTTTGGTTTTTTGTTTTTCTAAAGGGAAGTCCTCAGTAAATACCACTTTGAATCCACCTTCAAGTATATTCAATCCTCCTCTTGGTTGTTGCTCCCCTCCATCCCAAAAAAGTATTTTGAAAGTAGTGGTTAAACTTCAAGAGCTGATATTAGGTATTATGTGTAAAATATTTGCATCCTTGGTAAGTAGAGCACCTTGTAGCCAAACTGTTACCCAACAACGTTCTTTATATTGAGCTCCATTTTCCTCCTAATGGGAATTTTAAAATGTGAGTAAACAAGAATGTGGCCTTAACATGACCTTCTGCCATATCCAGGATAACTGAGCATAGCTCAGCTGCATAGAGAACATCCAAAACCTTAAATTCTTTGAATTGTCTTTGAGTATGAATCCCCAAACCACCCTCCCTCACCTCCCTTGTATCCCACCATTGTAGAATACATATTCTTGGATTTGGTTTGGGAGCTAAAAAAAAACTTATGATGAAGCATATAATTGAGTTTTTATTAAAATGACATTTAAAAAATAACATACGTGCACCAGATGGTTTCACTGCTGAATTTTATCAAACATTTAGTGAAGACCTAATAACCCATCCTCCTTAAAGTTTTCCAAAAAGTTGAAGAGGAGGGAATACTCCCAAACTCATTCTATGAGGACAGCAACACTCTATTACCAAAACCAGGCAAAGACACCACAAAAAAGAAAATTACAGACCAATATCCCTGATGAACATAGATGCAAAAATACTCAACAAAATATTAGCAAACCAAATTCAAAAATACATCAAAAAGATCATCCATCATGATCAAGTAGGATTTATTCCAGGGATGCAAGGATGATACAACATTCGAAAATCCATCAACATCATCTACCACAACAACAAAAAGAAGGACAAAAAACCACATGATTATCTCCATAGATGCTGAAAAAGCATTCAACAAAATATTCAATGTCCATTCATGATAAAAACTCTCAACCAAATGGGTATAGAGGGCAAGTACCTCAACATAATAAAGGCCATATATGACAAACCCACAGCCAACATTATACTAAGCAGTGAGAAGCTGAAAGTTTTCCCTTTAAGATAGGGAATAAGACAAGGATGTCCACTCTCCCTTCTATTCAACATACTTCAGGAGGTCCTAGCCATGGCAATCAGGCAACACAAAGAAATAAAAGGCATCCAGATTGTCAAGGAAGAAGTTAAACTGTCCCTGTTTGCAGATGACATGATATTGTACATAAAAAAAAACCCTAAAGAATCCACTCCAAAACTACTAGATCTAATATCTGAATTCTGAAAAGTTGCAGGATACAAAATTAATACACAGAAATCTGTGGCATTCCTATACACTAACAATGAACTAGCAGAAAGAGAAATCAGGAAAACAATTCCATTCACAGTTGCATCAAAAAGAATACAATACCTAGGAATAAACCTAACCAAGGAAGTGAAAGACCTATACTCTGAAAACTACAAGACACCCATGAGAGAAATTAAAGAAGATACCAATAAATGGAAACACATCCTGTGCTCATGAATAGGAAGAATTAATACAAAACAGCCATCCTGCCAAAAGCAATATACAGATTCAATGCAATCCCTACCAAAATATCAACAGAATTCTTCAACGAACTAGAGCAAACAGTTCTAAAATTCATATGAAACCACAAAAGACCCCAAATAGCCAAAGCAATCCTGAAAATTAAGAATAAAGTGGGGGAGATTACGGTCCCTGACTCCAAGCTCTACTACAAAGCCACAGTAATCAAGACAATTTGGTACTGGCACAAGAACAGACCCATAGACCAATATAGAGAGCCCAGATATAAACCCAAGCATATATGGTCAATTAATATATGATAAAGGAGCCATGGATATACAATGGGGAAATGACAGCCTCTTCAACAGCTGGTGTTGGCAAAACTGGACAGCTACATGCAAGAGAATAAAACTGGATTATTGTCTAACCCTATACAGAAAAGTAAACTCAAAATGGATCAAAGACCTCAATGTAAGTCATGAAACCATAAAACCCTTATAAGAAAATATAGGCAAAAATCTCCTGAATATAAACATGAGCAACTTTTTCCTGAACACATCTCCTCGGGCAAGGGAAACAAAATAAAAAATGAACAAATGGGACTACATCATGCTAAAAAGCTTCTGTCAAGCAAAGGACACCATCAGCCGAACAAAAAAGGTATCCTGCAGTATGGGAGAATATATTTGTAAATGACATATCCAACAAGGGGTTGACATCCAGAATATATAAAGAACTCACATGCCTCAACACCCAAAAAGCAAATAACCCTATTAAAAAATGGGCAGAGGAGCTGAACAGACACTTCTCCAAAAAAGAAATTCAGATGGCCAACAGGCACATGAAAAGATGCTCCACATCGCTAATTATCAGGGAAATGCAAATTAAAACCACAACGAGATACCACCTCACACCAGTTAGGATGGCCAACATAGAAAAGACTAGGAACAACAAATGCTGGCAAGGATGCGGAGAAAGGGGAACCCTCCTACACTGCTGGTGGGAATGTAAATTAGTTCAACCATTGTGGAAAGCGGTATGGAGGTTTCTCAAAAAACTAAAAATAGGAATACCATTTGACCCAGAAATTCCAATCCTAGGAATTTACCCTAACAGTGCAGAATCCCAGTTTCAAAAAGACATATGCATCCCTACGTTTATCGCAGAACTATTTACAATAGCCAAGAAATGGAAGCAACCTAAGTGTCCATCAGTAGATGAATGGATAAAGAAGAGGTGGTACATATACACAATGGAATATTATTCAGCCCTAAGAAGAAAACAAATCCCACCATTTGCAACAACATGGATGGAGCTAGAGGGTATTATCCTCAGTGAAATAAGCCAGGTGGAGAAAGACAAGTACCAAATGATTTCACTCATCTGTGGAGTATAAGAGCAAAGCAAAAACTGAAGGAACAAAACAGCAGCAGACTCACAGAACCCAAGAATGGACTAACAGTTACCAAAGAGAAAGGGACTAGGAAGGGTGCGTTGGAAGGGAGGGAGAAGGAGAATAAGAGGCATTATAATTAGCACACATAACGTGGGGAGGGGGGGGCACAGGGAAGGCAGTATAGCACAAAGAAGACAAGTAGTGATTCTATAGCATCTTACTACGCTAACTGACAGTGATTATAATGGGGTATATCGTGGGGACTTGATAATGGGGGGAATCTAGTAACCACAATGTTGCTCATGTGGCTGCATATTAATGATACCAAAATAAAAAAAAGAAAGAAAAAATGGTCAACAAAATACTAGCAAACCAAATTAATGAACATATTAAAAGGATTATACACCATGGTCAACTGGTACAAAAATCAACTGCTTTCCTGCCTACAGCAAATTAACAGCTATAATTTGAAATTAAAAAGACACCACCATATATCTTAGCACCAAAAAAAAGTGAACAGTTTTGCAAAAAGGCAACAGAATATATATATAAGATCTATATGAAGAAAACTACAACTCTGATGGAAGAAATTGAAGTTCTAACTATATGACAGGGGAAAAGCAAAACAAGACAGTAAAAATATCAGTGTTTCCAGCACTTTGGGAGAAGAAGGGGATGAGGGTTAGGTAAAATTTTAGGGCAATGAAGCATCTGTATGACACTGTAATGGTGGATACATGAATATATACATTTGTCAAAATCCATAGAAGTGTGTAACATAGAGTATACCTTAATGTAAACTTGGACTTTATTTAATAATGACATATTAATATTTCTTTATCAACTGTAACAAAGGTACCACCCTAAGGCAGTATATTAATAGTGGGGAAAGTGTGGGAGGGGGAAGAAAGAAGTATATGGGAATTCCCTGTACTGTTTTGTAATTCTAAAACCTCTCTAATAAATAAAGAATTTCTTTAAAAGTAAATAAATAAATAAATAAATAACATACTTGCATCAAATGAATATTGAAGTGTTTCATAGAAATTCTTCGTCAAGCAAAGCAACTGACCCAAAAAATCATCAGCATGATTTCTGCTGATAATTTTAGGCAATTGTTCTTTTTAAACTATCTTTTCCTCTCAGTTAAATAAATGCTGTATTAATTAGTTCTCCTTTCCCTATTTTTGAAACTAAAAATCCATTTTGCCCAGTACAAGGAGAAAAAAAAAACATTAACTATTGAAATTCTTCTGGGTAATCAAATTGATATCAATTTTATTTAAAAATTCTTGATTCTGTAAGAATAATATTATGCTTTTCACCACAATAACAGAACCATCACGACAGTATTAATATTTATGTGAGCATTTATATTGGGTCAGACACTGCAGAACAAGTTTTGGAGCCATTATCTCATCTCAGGGTCACAGGCCTTCGAGGAGGAAGGCAGAATCCTTATCTGTGTTACACACCTGGACATACCCACTCCCAGAGGTAGGAGGTCACCAAGAGTGGCTGAACCCAAGTCTGTCTGTCTCCAGAGTTCCTGACCACAGAGCCATGCTGGACCCGGAGGTGTGCCTCCCATGAAATGGAGAGCGATGTACGAGTCAGCAGCCAAGAGGCATTCTGGCCCTCCTGGCTCCCTGGGAACCAGGCCTGAGAGGAAACTTTACAACTCTCATAAGCTGCTCATTTCCCAGAGCCTAGAATTCAGGTTGTTATCATAATTTTTCCCCCTGTAGTAGACCTTTCTTCAGACAGATTCACCTATAAGATCCCAATACACAAGACATAAAAACTGTTTTGGTAAAAGCAAGCAGCAAAGGGTCTAAAGACATCCCAGACACCGGAGGTCACCCTGAGACAGCTCCTTTCTACTCAAGAGGTGTACAGAGCAAAGTTTGAAAGTCACTAGCTAGTGACTCAGGTCGGGCCAGGGCCCAAGGTCAGGGGGCCTCTCAGAGAATCCGCTTCAGCCAGAGACCCTGCTGCAAACCTGGGCCTGCCCAGCTGAGGCCGGACTTGGCAGCCCTCCCAGAACTCAGCCTGACAGCCACGGCTGAGTGGTTCTCAGGTGAGATCCAGGCTCATCACTGGGAACTTGTTAGAAGTGCAGGTTCTCAGTTCTGACCCTGGACCTACTGCATCAGGAACTCTGAGGCTGGGGCCAACCATTCAGGGTTTAACACACATGTTCCAATGCATGCTGAAGTCTGACAACTACCCCAGAGATAGAAGGTATCTACCCCGACATCAGCAGCTGCGAGGAATAAACCCAGCATTTCCTATGGATGTCTCCAGGGAGCTAAAGCTGCCCTTTAATCCACAGGGCCAGCAACCCAAGCTTTCATGAGCTGCCTCATCGGGTCCTTACTCAGGAGCCACATGGGTGCCTAGTTACTCTCTGCAGGCACCACAGCAGCGCAACTGAGCATTGAGAACGAAGCAGGCCCCAGGCTCAAGGGAGCCACAGGCAGGACTCCACCCAGCAAAGACACGGACTACAACGGGCCCTTCAACAAGACAGAAGCAATCAGGGGTGTAAAAGCACACGGTGGTCACTTCATTCTCATTTTGAGGGATGTTTTCACCAACATGACACCTGAGCTGTCCGCAGGGGTGCGTAGGAGCTTTCCAGGGCTGAGAGGAATGCTCTGGTGTTCAAATTTCCCTCCAGCCGCACCTTGTGCATGGCTGATCCTGGTTTGGGACAGAGCTCCATCACAGACTATCAGCTGTGAACTATTTTCTCAACAGCGTTACTGCGATATAATTCATATGCCATAAAATTCATTCATTTAAGGTTCAGTGGTTTTCAGTGTATTCACAGAGTGCAGCCCTTTCCAAACTTTTTAAAAGAAGCTTTGGAGTTTGCGGCAGGGCCCTTGGGCAAGAAAGAGCAACTGTGGGCACTCTTTCTGGCCAGTGGGCCTGACCTTTTACCTACACTGGTATAGAGAGCTCCAGAAAGTGCTCTTAGCAGCTCGAGACCTAGTAAATGCATAAGTTATGAATCATATTTTGGACCCAAAGAGAAAGAGGACAGAAGAATGTCTACCTGAAAGTCTGATGCTCTTGATAGGGACCTTTGCCTTCATTAGGTGGTTTGATTATGAAGGAGGTAGGGGACAGGGACAGGCAGCTATACCCGGTGAGGTCACGGCACTCAGGGATCTCGTCGTCTGTTACAGAAAAGGGTTCCACTTTGCCCCTGCCTGGACCCCGGGCTGGTCCAAGGCCCCCGCCCACACAGGCATGTGGTAGACCCAGGCAGAGATGGCATGAAGGAAACCCTGCCCCGGCCAGACCCGGAGGGAGCTGGAACAGCATGGTCCTGGACACAGTGTGGCCCAATGGAGAAATACTGTCCAAGTGAACCCATCTGTGCTAAGTACTTTGGTGGATGGGATCCCTAAGCCATGAGACATAAAAACGCAGAGAGAAATACCCTATAAAGCTAAAGAAGCCTGATATTTGGGGTCTCTCACTGGCCTGGGCCCTTTCCAAGGCTTTACAAGGGGACATAGCAATGTGTTCGCATGGTAAAACACCTCTTGTAAAATTTGCAAACAATGTTGGAACTCCAGGTTATTAGGGGAGAGCTTTCTTCCCATTCCAGCTTCCCTCTGCCCACCCCCCTGGATCTGGTGGTATTGCTGAGACTGGTATTCCTGGGATCCGACTGAAGGGACGTTAACTTGGAAATACATTTGGTTGGTTTGACACGGTCTACGTCTTCAGTTCACAGTCACTCCTATGCAAAACGGAGGTAGTGCTAGCCGTTCCTTGTTTCCTGGATATTCCTACCACCTACTGGGCTCACTCCCCACCCCACAGGTTCCAGTAAGAGATCCTACTATGCCATGAGCCCACCCTTCAGTGGAGGAGACTGAAGTGTATAGAGCCAGAAGCTAGTCTGGGAAAAGTTCTTTCAAACATCAAATATTTAAAATTTTAAGCAGAGGATCTCATTGATATATGATAAAACATCTGTCAGAAATATATTCAACAATCAGTATACACAATTTAAAACACACCATATATTTTTTAAGCAAATAACATGAAATGAAATTTTTCAAAATCCTTGGTTTATAGGACAAATACGAAATATCCTACAAATAGCAAATACAACTGAAGATGAGGCTGCATGATTTACGCATTCCTTATGCACACCTTATCTGATGCATCTTGTCCTCACCAACCCTGAAAGCCCCAGATAAAACAGCATGCAAAAGTGCCACACAGACAGCAAAGTAGCCTGAAGAACAAATGTTCCAACGAAAAACGCCTACACATACCCCATCAATAATTCAATATTTATAGCATAAGAATAATTTCATTCCACAATTATGTGGCTTGACTGAACCCAGTGGCAATTTTTAAAGGCATTTGAATTGCTCCCATATTTGCCTTAATTTCAGATAAATTTTCCTTTTTTCCTACAATTATTGATTATTCCAAAATTCAGACAGAATGGAAAGTAAGGATCGTTAAGGCAGCTAAATAAGAAAATTAAGAAACTGAAGGTTGGCAGGACCTTCAAAATGCTAAAAACTCTCCTATATAACAATGAAATTAAAAACTCGGGTGATTGGAGTTCCAGGAAGATGGTGGCGTAAGCAGGGTGGCAGAAATCTCCTCCCAAAACTATATATATGTATGAAAATACAACAAATACAACTATTCCTAAAAGAGAGACCCGAAGATACAGGACAGCGCACAGCCTGCATCTGCACCTGTGAGGATTCGGCACCCCACGAGGCGGGTAAGATACGGAGCCGCATCCTGGCGGGACCCGAGCACTCCCCCAACCCCAGTGCACAGGTGAGAGGAGAGGATTCAGAGCCAGGAGGAAGTGGAAGTACAAGCCCACGAAATAACCAGCCCTGGTGATCTGCACCAGGGGCGCTGACACACATCGCGCAGTGTATCAGAGATTGGAGAGACAGAGAGTGCAGGATCTGAGCTTGGGAACACACCCGGGTCCTCGCAGTTGGCTCCCCAAGAAAAGAGTAAAGGATGCGCTTCTTTTAGCGGCCTTAAAGAGATAGGGGCCCAGGATCGTCCCAGCACACTCACCACAGCAGGCTGGGAGTCCTGGGGAATTTCAGACCCTTGGCTGGCAACTGGGAAAAAGTAGCCCTACTGGAACTTTCCACAGAGATCAGCAGCTTCCCATTCATTCCCGCCGTGGCCAGAGCTCCAAAGGGCCCTGCAGAGCAGTGCGGGGGTGGCTGCGGAATAGAGGAGCAACAGCGCCACCTACAGCATCCTCACAGAATCTACTCCTGGTGAACGTCTTTTTGTTTGTTTGTTTTGGGGTGGGTTTTTTTCTCTTTTCTTTTCTTTTCTTTCTCTTCTCTTTCTCTCCTTTCTTTCTTTTTTTTTTAAGTCTTAAAGAGCCCAGCTGACATACGTGGCACCTACCAGCGACCACTTCTATCGCTATGAAAAGACAGAGGAATATGGTACAAAGCTTATCGCGACCCAGACACCAGAGAGGGAGTCAGAAGGGATGGAAATGCACAATCTTCCTGAAAAAGAATTCAGAATAAAAGTCATAACCATACTGATGGATCTACAGAGAAATATGCAAGAGCTGAGGGAGGAAGTGAGGGAAGTGAGGAAAGACAATGCAGAAATGAGAGAAGCGATCCACAGGCTTAGCAGCAGACTTGACGAGATGCAAGAGACTGTTAATAGAATAGAAATCAGAGAACAGTAATACAGAAAAGCTGAGGCAGAGAGAGATAAAAGGATCTCTAGGAATGAAAGAATATTAAGAGAACAGTGTGACCAATCCAAACGGAAAAACATTCGCATTATAGGAGTACCAGAGGAAGAAGAGAGAGAAAAAGGGATAGAAAGTGTCTTTGAAGAAATAATTGCTGAAAACTTTCCCTCGCTGGGGAAGGAAATAGTCTCGCAGTCCACAGAAGCCCACAGATCTCCCAACACAAGGGACCCAAGGAAGACAACACCAAGACACATAATTAAAATGGCAAAGATCAAAGATAAAGACAGAGTATTAAAGGCAGCTAGAGAGAGAAAAAAGATCACCTACAAAGGAAAACCCATCAGACTATCATCAGACTTCTCAACAGAAATCTTACAGGCCAGAAGAGAATGGCATGATATATTTAACGTTATGAAACAGAAGGGCCTCGAACCAAAAATACTGTATCCAGCACGATTATCATTTAAATATGATGGAGGGATTAAACAATTTTGAGACAAGTGAAAGCTGAGAGAGTTTGCCTCCCATAAACCACCTCTACACCATATCTTAAACGGACTGCTCTAGAGGGAAGCACTCCTAAGGCTAAAAAGATGTCACCAGAGAAAATAAAATCATAGCAAAGAAAGCAGACCATCCAAATACTAACTAAAGGCAAAGAATAAAACACCTAGTATATAAAGAATGGAGGAGGAAGAATAAGAAGGGAGAGAAATAAAGAAACATCAGACTGTGTTTACAGTAACTTAACAAGAAAGTTAAGTTAGATTGTCAGATAGTAAAGAAGCAACCCTTGAAACTTTGGTAACCACAAATCTAAAGCCAGCAATAGCAATAAGTACATATCTACCGATAATCACCCTAAATGTAAATGGACCGAATGCACCAATCAAAAGACACCGAGTAACAGAATGGATAAAAAAGCAAGACCCATTTATATGCTGCCTACAAGAAACTCACTTCAAACCCAAAGATGTACACAGACTGAAAGTGAAGGGATGGAAAAGATATTTCATGCAAACAACAAGGAGAAAAAAGCAGGTGTTGCAGTACTTGTATCAGACAAAACAGACTTCAAAACGAAGAAAGTAGCAAGAGATAAAGAAGGACATTACATAATGATAAAGGGGTCAGTCCAACAAGAGGATACAACCATTATAAATATATATGCACCCAACACAGGAGCACCGGCATATGTGAGACAAATACTAACAGAATTAAAGGAGGAAAGAGAAAGCAATGCATTCATTTTAGGAGACTTCCACACACCACTCACTCCAAAGGACAGATCAACCAGACAGAAAATAAGTAAAGACACAGAGGTACTGAACAAAACACTAGAACAGATGGACCTAACAGACATCTACAGAACTCTACACCCAAAAGCAACAGGATATACATTCTTCTCAAGTGCACATGGAACATTTTCAAGAATAGACCACATACTAGGCCACAAAAAGAACCTCAGTAAATTCAAAAATATTGAAAAGTACCAACCAACATCTGAGATCACAAAGGTATAAAACTAGAGATAAATTTTAGAGAGAAAACAAAAACGCTCACAAATACATGAAGACTTAACAACATTCTCCTAATTAATCAATGGGTTAATGACCAAATCAAAACAGAAATCAAGCAATATATGGAGACAAATGACAACAACAACACAAAGCCACAACTTCTGTGGGACGCAGCAAAGGCAGTTCTAAGAGGAAAGTATATTGCAATCGAGGCCTATTTAAAGAAGGAAGAACAATCCCAAATAAATAGTCTAAAGACACAATTACTGAAATTGGAAAAAGAAGAACAAATGAGGCCCAAAGTCACCAGAAGGAGGGACATAATACAGATCAGAGAAGAAATAAATTGAGAAGAACAAAACAGTAGAAAAAATCAATGAAACCAAGAGCTGGTTCTTTGAAAAAAGAAACAAAACAGATAAACCCCTAGCCAGACTCATTAAGAGAAAAGACAATCTACACACATAAGCAAAATCAGAAATGAGAAAGGAAAAATAACGACAGACCCCACAGAATACAAAGAATTATAAGAAAATATTATGAGAATCTATATGCTAACAGGCTGGAAAACCTAGAAGAAATGGACAACTTCTTAGAAAAATACAACGTTCCAAGACAGACCAAACAAGAAACAGAAAAACTAAACAGACCAATCACCAGCAATGAAATTGAACCGGTAATCAAAAAACTACCCAGGAACAAAACCCCCAGACCACATGGATTCACCTCTGAATTCTACCAGACATATAGAGAAGAAATAACACCCATTCTCCTTAAACTTTTCCAAAAAATAGAAGAGGAGGGAATACTTCCAAACTCATTCTGTGAAGCCAGCATCACTCTAATACCAAAACAGGGCAAAGACCTCACCAAAAAAGAAAATTACAGACCAATATCCCTGATGAACGTAGATGCAAAAATACTCAACAAAATATTAGCAAACCGAATTCAAAAATACATCAAGAGGATCATACACCATGATCAAGTGGTATTCATCCCAGGGATGAAAGGATGGTACAACATTCGAAAATCCATCAACATCATCCACCACATCAACAAAAAGAAGAACAAAAACCACATGATCATCTCCATAGATGCTGAAAAACCATCTGACAAAATTCAGCATCCATTCATGATTAAAACTCTCAACAAAATGGGTACAGATGGCAAGAACCTCAACATCATAAAGGCCATATATGACAAACCCACAGCTAACATCATACTTAACAGTGAGAAGCTGAAAGCTTTTCATCTAAGATCGGGAACAAGACAGGGATGCCCACTCTCTCCACCTTTATTCAACATAGTACTGGAGGTCCTAGCCACGGCAATCAGACAAAACAAAGAAATACAAGGCATCCAGATTGGTAAAGAAGAAGTCAAATTGTCACTATTTGCAGACGACATGATACTGTACATAAAAAACCCTAAAGACTCCACTCCAAAACTACTAGAACTAATATCTGAATTCAGCAAAGTTGCAGGATACAAAATTAACACACAGAAATCTGTTGCTTTCCTATACACTAACGATGAACTAACAGAAAGAGAAATCAGGAAAACAATTCCATTCACAATTGCATCAAAAAGAATAAAATACCTAGGAATAAACCTAAGCAAGGAAGTGAAATTCCTATACCCTGAAAAATACAAGACACTCTTAAGAGAAATTAAAGAGGACACTAACAAATAGAAATTCATCCCATGCTCTTGGCTAGGTAGAATAAATATTGTCAAAATGGCTATACTACCTAAAGCAATCTACATATTCCACGGAATCCCTATCAAAATACCACCAGCTTTCTTCAATGAACTGGAACAAATAATTCTAAAATTCATATGGAACCACAAAAGACCCCGAATAGCCAAAGCAATCCTGAGAAGGAGAAATAAAACAGGGGGAATTACGCTCCCTGACTTCAAGCTCTACTACAAAGCCACACTAATCAAGACAATTTGGTATTGGCACAAAAACAGACCCACAGACCAGTGGAACAGAACAGAAAATCCAAACATTAACCCAAACATATACAGCCAATTAATATTTGATAAAGAAGCCTTGGATATAAAATGGGGAGATGACAGCCTCTTCAGTAGCTGGTGTTGGAAAACTTGGACAGCTACATGTAAGAGAATGAAACTGGACTACTGTCTAACCCCATACACAAAAGTAAACTCAAAATGGATCAAAAACCTGAATGTAAGTCATGAAACCATAAAACTCTTAGAAAAAGACATAGGCAAAAATCTCTTGGACATAAACGTGAGCAACTTCTTCATGAACATATCTCCCCTGGCAAGGAAAACAAAAGCAAAAATGAACAAGTGGGACTATATCAAACTAAAAACTTCTGTACAGCAAAGGACACCATCAGTATAACAAAAAGACATCCTACCGTATGGGAGAATACATTCATAAATGATGTATCCCATAAGGGGTTGACATCCAAAATATATAAAGAACTCACACATCTCAACAACCAAAAAGAAAATAATCCAATTAAGAAATGGGCAGAGGACATGAATAGACACTTCTCCAAAGAAGAAATTCAGATGGCCAACAGGCACATGAAAAGATGCTCCACATCGCTAATCATCGGAGAAATGCAGATTAAAACCACAATGAGATATCATGTCACACCAGTGAGGATGGTCAACATCCAAAACACAAACAACAACAAATGTTGGTGAGGATGTGGAGAAAAGGGAACCCTCCTACACTGCTGGTGGGAATGCAAATTAGTTCAACCATTGTGGAAAGCAGTATGGAGGTTCCTCAAAAAACTCAAAATAGAAATACCATTTGACCCAGAAATTCCACTCCTAGGAATTTACCCTAAGAATACAGCAGCCCAATTTGAAAAGGACAGATGCACCCCTATGTTTATTGAAGCACTATTTACAATAGCCAAGAAATGGAAGCAACCTAAGTGTCCATCAGTAGATGAATGGATAAAGAAGATGTGGTACATATACACAATGGAATATTATTCAGCCATAAGAAGAAAACAAATCCTACCATTTGCAACAACATGGATGGAGCTAGAGGGTATTATGCTCAGTGAAATAAGCCAAGCCGAAAAAGACAAGTATCAAATGATTTCACTCATATGTGGAGTATAAGAACAAAGAAAAAAACTGAAGGAACAAAACAGCAGCAGACTCACAGAACCCAAGAACGGACTAATAGTTACCAAAGGGAAAGTGACTGGGGAAGATGGGTGGGAAGGGAGGGATAAGCGGGAAAAAGGGGCATTATGATTAGCAGACGTAATGTTGGGGGGGGCACGGGGAGGGCTGTACAACTCAGAGAAGACAAGTAGTGACTCTATAGCATCTCACTACGCTGATGGACAGTCACTGTAATGGGGCTGGTCAGGGGGACCTGATGAAGGGGGTAGTTTAATAACCATAATATTGCACATGTAATTGTAGATTAATGATAGTAAAATAAATTTAAAAAAAACTCAGGTGATTGAAATGGTATGCAGAACCATTTCAGAAAGAATCGTGACAGCCAAGAAAATACAGATAATAAAAATGACAACAGAAGAAATAAGTAAGATTATGTGAACCAGAGTACTTCCAAACGCAAAACAGAATTTCCCAAGAGAAAACAAGTTGTCAGCATGGCCTTGTCTCAGTGAATGTGTTGACTTCCCTAAGTATTGTGAACTTTCATCCTGGTCTGTTACATGTTGTGAATGCAAGTTTTTTAGCCTCCAAAATCATGATCGCAATTTATAAAGAATCAAGTAAAACATGTAAAGAATTTATTAAAATGCTTCTCAAATGGGTATTACAAAACACATTTAAATATAAACACACTGTTGTAAGATCTAGGCTGACTCTATTCCACAACTGATGGGTATATATTGGGTTTTTGTTCACATTATTAACTATTTTTAAATATGACACATTACTTATACCAGGTTAAGTTTTCAGAGGAAATTAAATATATTGAGAACTCTTAAAACTCAGATGTCACAGAATACAAGGAGACTATGTTTACTTGGAGGACATAAATTGCATTAAAATATACTTTAGCATTGCCTTGAGGCACAGATGAAAGAACATACAGTGTTATTTTGAAGTACTGAAGAGTAATTGGAGGTATTAAATGGTTAAGTAGAAAGGTCTACACACCAGAGATCACAAAGAAAAGTGATGCTCTTCCAGTAACAGAATTTCAGGAAATTGTCAGACTAAGGGTTAGATGTGATGCAGTTTTACGTGAGTGCTTGGAGCACTGTCAAAATCCAAGGGCAAACCTGACTTATTTATCCAAAACAGCTCAGGAAGAATTAATCAAAATAAGGGAAAACTTGAACAAAATGAAGTGAGAAATCAAATGAACAAAACAACCAGACATCAAATAACACTCTACTGCTTCAGATTTTACAGTAGTGAATCTCTTTGTATATGCCATTATGGGTGTTATTCTAAGGTAGAACACCAATTTGCTTTTGCAGATGTAACTCCAGGCAGAGGAAATCCCAAGACAAAATACCTCTCAAACCAAAATCAGTCAAAGGGAGAAATAAAGTTTAAAACCCATTTATTGCTTACAAACTGCAGTCCAGGGCCATCTCTTTCCTGCTTGGACAGAAGCAATCAAGCACCTCCCCCTCACCTCTCAGGTTCAGATAAGCCCTCCAGTTGCCCAGGTAATTGCCCATTGATATGGAGATGAACTTCTCTCCACCTGAGGAACGCCTGTTGATATGCAGATGCACTAAAGTGAGGCAAGATATTCTGGAAATAATACAATTTTACCCACAGCAGAAAACCAATTTTTTAACCTTCTGCCAAAAAATTCATTTGAAATAAGGCATACACAAGAGTAATTCAAATGCAGTTTGGGCTTTTCGACAGAGTGAATGAAGTTCTGGACCACTGTAACTTACACTTCCCATTTGCAATCAGTCAGGGACAGAGTGGCTGTTAGGAGAGGTGACAAAGTTTCAAGTACTCTTTAGAAACATTAGCAAGCATTTCAATGTATTCCAGATGCAGCTCATCCCTAAATCACATCAGAAAAACCTGCCTCCCAATTCCTGAAGTTGTTAACTACTTGAGCATTTTGCAAATTTTGCTTTCTTCTTGGGCTTCTCTCTTATATTAGATGTAGTGTTTTAAACATCCACACCAAACTGGACTTTTCTTTTTAAGAGATTAAGGATAGTGAGATGGCTTTCCCATCATAAAGCAGTGAGATCTTGTAGCACGGTGACATTCTAAAGTACACTGATATTTTAACGACTCAACTATATTTTCTATGAGAAGGAAAACCTGAACACAAACAAGACACAAGGAGTTTATTCAAAAAGTTAATAAAAGTTTCACAAAAGGCCACATATTATGATTCCATTTATAGGAAGTGTACAGAAAAGGCAAATCTATAGAGAGAGAATATAGACAAGTGGTCGGTTGCCAGGGACTGGGAGGAGAGGGGGTAGGAGTGACTTCTAATGAGCATAGAATTTGGGGGGTGAAGAAATTAGTGGTGATAGTTACTCAACTTTGTGAATATACTAAAAAATAAATCACTGGATTGTATACTTCTTTATGGATTGTATGCTTTTTTAAAGGGCATATTTTATGATATGTGTATTTTTTAAATATTTTAAAAATTAACAAAGGTTGACTATGCCATTGTAACTGTAGTTTGGAAAAACTAGACTACTTCAGTAAAAAAATTAAAAATTTCAGATGTGGACATTTATGAGGGATTTCAATTTATTAAGTACAGAAGAAGATGTATGAAGTTATTGGAATATGAAATGAGCAATGAGATTAATAGAAATTATTCTGACACTAAGAAGCAATAGAAAAAATTTCAAATCTTAGTAAAAGCAATGATTAAAGGGTAGGGATACATTTCAAATAGAATGAATAGGCTTTGGTTTTTTGATAATAGAATTAATGAAGAGAAGCAAATCATGATCACATTGGAAAAATACTGAATTTTTTGAATTTTCATGAAAAAAATTTAAAGATAACATGTAACTCATAATTGCCATTATTATGGAGACATTGATGACAAACTGTTCCACAGCAAGTATGCTCAATTTAACCAGTATTTATGATTACCCTGATCCAAGAAAACGTGAAGTGATCACACAGGAAGGAAACCAGATGGAAGTTTCAGCAAATTTGACAGCAAAATCTTAAAAAGTGTACATGATATTACTAAAAATGCATTGCAAAGTTAAAAGTCTTCTAAACCATTTTTTAAAGTGCCATCAACCAAAGACTGAATTTTTTCCTTTGATATCTAGAGTATGCCATTATATGAATGCCCTAGATTTCACCCATTCCCTTTATAGGACATTTTAAATGTTTCCAATCTTTTCCTATTATAAACAATAGCCCAAGGTAGTTTCTATGTACATATACCTTTTCATTCAAGTATGGACGTATCTATAAGATAAATTCCTAGATGTACAATTGCTAAATCAGAAAATACACGTTTAAATCATATTAATATGATGCCCCCTCAATGCCCCAGCAAAAAGCATGCCTACTTCCCTATCCTCAGGAATACAGTGCGTCAAATATTTAAACCATTTTAAAAATGGTATCTTTTAAAAATATACATATTTTTAGAGCAGTTTTAGGTTTCTAGTAACATTGAGCACAATGCAGAGTTCTCACCTACCTCCTGACCTTACATACACACACAGCCTCCCCCACTGTCAGCATCCTGCACCAGATGGTAGATTTGTTTCAACGATAAGCCGACATTGACTCATCATTATCACCCATAGTCCACAGAGTACATTAGGGGTCATTCTTGGTGGTGTACATTCTGTGTGTTTGGACAAAGGCATAATGACACACATCCACCATTACAGTATCATACAAGAGTAGTGTATTGCCCTAAAAATCCTCCATCCTCTGCCCAGTCCCTTTCTCCCCACAACCCCTGCCACTACTGATCCTTTTACGGTCCCCATAGTTCCGTCTTTTCAGATTAGCCTCCTTCACTTAGTAATATGCATTCAAGCTCCTACATGTCTTCTCATGGTTTGATAGCTCATTTCTTTTTAATGCTGAATGATATTCCATTCTGGATGGATAACTTTATTGTGAATGTACCCCAGCTTATTTCTTTATCTGTTCAACTATTAAAGGACATCTCGGTTGCTTCCAAGTTTGGCAATTATGAATAAAGTGGCCATAAACATCAATTTGCAATTTTTGTGTGGACATGCATCTTCAACCCCTTTGGGTAAATACCCAACAGTGTGATTGCTAGACCTAATGGTAAGATTATGTTTAGTTTTGGAAGATACTGCCAAACTGTCTTCCAAAGCAGCTGTACCATTTTGCATTCCCACCAGCAATGAACAAGAGTTTCTGCTGCTCCACATCCTTGCCAGCATTTGGTGGTGTCAGCATTTTGGATTTTCACCATTATAATACAAATGTAGTAGATATGCATTTAAATGTTCTTCATCACTGTTTTAATTTGCAATTCCCTAGTGACATATTATATGGAACATCTTTTCATATGCATATTTGCTGTCTGTATTTCTTTAGTGAGGTGCCTGTTCCAATCTTTTAGCCACTTTTTAATTGGGCTATTAATTTTATTTTTGAATAAATGAATAAATTTTGAATATTTTCTTGTCATTTAAATTTACAGTTCCTAAGACTGAATTTTTTGATATTTAAGTCATTTGCATTTCTTTCTAGAAAATGTATGAAATGTCTGTTTGAAACTTCTGCTTATTTTCCTATAATAGAGTTGGTCTTATTAATTGTAAAAATTCTTTACATACTAAGGAAATTAGATCTTTATGAAATAAACTAACATTTTCCCACTTTGCTACATTTTTACTGTTTCATTTTTCTCCTTTTATGGTCAAGTTAATCTATGACTTCCACAGTTTTGTACCATGCTTAGAAAGACCACCCCACCCAAGGCTTTTTAAATTTAATATTTTCTTCTTTTTCTACAATTTTTCACTTTTTCAACATTTAAATCTTTGCTCCTTCTGAAATTATTTTTCAGATATGGCTATCTCGTTTCCCCACATCACATACTGAACAGTCCCAAATTTGCCCTGATTTGAAATGTTATCTTTACCATATGCTAATTGTCTCTATGATAAGGGGTCTATTTCTGCATTTTTTGTGTCATTGACCTTTATGCCCATTCTTATGCCTGTAATAAGAAGGGTTTACTGGGGGGGGGGGGTCAAGATGGCGGTGTGAGTACGGTGGAGGAAATCTCCTCCCAAAACCATATTTGTTTTGAAAATAAGCAAATACAACTATTCCTAAAAGAGAGACCAGAAGATACAGTACAACAGCTAGGCTACATCTACGTCTGCGAGAACTCAGCATCTCACAAAAAAGGTAACATACAAAGCGGTGACCCAGTGAGACCCAAGCACTCCCCCCACCCCAGCTCACCGGCGGGAGGAAAAGAATCAGAGTGGGGAAGGAGTGGAAGCACAGGACTGCTAAATAACCAGCACCAGGAGCACAGACACACATTGAGTGGTGTACTGGATATTAAAGAAACAGAAAAGTAAAATCCAAGAGGGAGACTGCAAACGGGTCCCCACAGCCGGCTCCCCTGGAATAAAAGAAAAGCTGGCACTTTAAAAGTCTTAAAGGGACAAGGGTTTAACAGGTGGACAAAATCATCTCAGCACACTCAGCCCAGCAGGCTGGGAATGTTATGGAACTTCAGGTGCCCTAACCCTGGGGTGGCAACACAGCTCCAAAGCTCCTCACGGAGATAGGCAGCCTGCATTCATTATCCCCCTGCCTCTGGCATTGTAAGCAAACCGGCTGACCCAACATTGCTGCAGACCAGCCAGGGAGCAGCCCCACCCACAGCAAAGACACAGGGTCTTCTCCCAGCACGCAGCTAACCAGAGGCTGCCCCCTGTGTGCAGCTGCCCGGCACAGACAGAGGAAGCCGGCGCAAAGTTCGGAAGGCACGAAGGGGCACAGTTCTTGCAGGAGAACACATGCCACATGCTGGCAACCTTTGGCAGTGCTCTAGGCCATCGCGAGGGCCATCCCACTCACGGCAGCTCAGGGTATTAACCCAGAGACTGCTCCCTGTGTGCAGGTAACCGGTACAGGCAGCAGAGAAGGGCAAGGCGACCAGCAAGCAGGAAGGGACTTTGTTCTCCCACCTGACACATGCGCCACTTGCTGGCGATCACTTCTATCACCATGAAAAGGCAGAAGAACCTGGTCCAGTCCAAAATCACTCAAATGCCAGAGAGAGGGCCTGGTGAGATAGATATAACCAATCTTCCTGAAAAAGAATTCAAAATAAAAATCATAACCATGCTGATGGACCTGCAGAGAAATATGCAAGAGCTAAGGGATGAAGTCCAGAGGGAAATAAAAGAAATGAAACAAGCAATGGAAGGACGTAAGAGCAGACTGGATGAGGTGCAAGAGACTATTAATGGAATAGAAATCAGAGAACAGGAATACAGAGAAGCTGAGGCAGAGAGAGATAAAAGCATATCTAGGAATGAAAGAATACTAAGAGAACTTTGTGACCAATCTAAATGGAACAATATTCACACTACAAGGTACCAGAAGAAGAAGAGAGAGAAAAAGGGATAGAAAGTGTCTTTGAAGAAATAATTGCTGAAAACTTCCCCATGCTGGGGAAGGAAATAGTCTTGCAGATCATGGAAGCCCACAGATCTCCCAACACAAGGGACCCAAGGAGGACAACCAAGACATATAATAATTAAAATGGCAAAGATCAAATAAAAGGACAGGGTATTAAAGGCAGCCAGAGAGAGAAAAAAGATCACCTACAAAGGAAAACCCATCGGGCTATCATCAGACTTCTCAAGAGAAACCTTACAGGCCAGAAGAGAATGGCATGATATATTTAATGCAATGAAACAGAAGGGCCTTGAAGCAAGAATATTGTATCCAGCAAGATTATAATTTAAATTTGAAGGAGGGATTAAACAATTTCAAGATAAGCAAAAGTTGAGGGAATTTGCCTCCCACAAAGCACCTCTACAGGGTACTTTAAAGGGACTGCTCTAAATGGAAGTACTCCTAAGGCTAAATAGATGTCACAAGAGAAAATAAAATCACAGCAAAGAAAGCAGACCAACCAAATACTAGCTAAAGGCAAAAAATAAAATCAGCTATCCACAAAAGTAGTCAAGGGAAACACAAAAGAGTACAGAATAAAACACCTAACATATAAAGAGTAGAGGAGTAAAAATAAGAAGGGAGAGAAATAAAGAATCATCAGACTGTGTTTATAATAGCATAATAACTGAGTTAAAGTTAGACGGTTAGATAGTAAAGAAAATACACCTGAACCTTTGGCAACACGAATCCGAAGCCTGAAATGGCAATAAGTACATATCTATCAATAATCACCCTAAATGTAAAAGGACTGAATGCACCAATCAAAAGACACAGAGAAATAGAATGGATAAAAAAGCAAGACCCATCTATATGCTGCTTACAAGAGACTCACCTCAAACCCAAAGACATGCACAGACTAAAAGTGAAGGAATGGAAAAAGATATTTCATGCAAACAATGAGAAAAAAGCAGGTGTTGCAGTACTTGTATCAGACAAAATAAACTTCAAAACGAAGAAAGTACCAAGAGATAAAGAAGGACATTACATAATGATAAAGGGGTCAGTCCAACAAGAGGACATAACCATTATAAATATCTATGCACCCAAAAAAGGAGCACCGACATATGTGAAACAAATACTAACAGAATTAAAGGGGTAAATAGAATGCAATGCATTCATTTTAGGAGACTTCAACACACCACTCACTCCAAAGGGCAGGTCAACCAGACAGAAAATAAGTAAGGACACCGAGGCACTGAACAACACACTAGCATAGATGGACCTAACAGACATCTACAGAACTCTACACCCAAAAGCAGCAGGGTACACATTCTTCTCAAGTGCACATGGAACATTTTCCAGAATAGACCACATACTAGGCTACAAAAAGAGCCTCAGTAAATTCAAAAATATTGAAATTCTACCAACTGACTTCTCAGATCACAAAGGTATAAAACTACAAATAAATTGTACAAAGAAAACAAAAAGGCTCACAAACACATGGAGGCTTCACAACATGCTCCTTAATAATCAATGGGTCAATAACCAAATTAAAACAGAGACCAAGCAATATATGGAGACAAATGACAACAACACCATGCCCCCACTTCTGTAGGACGCAGCAAAGGCAGTTCTAAGAGGAAAGTATATTGCAATCCAGGCCTATTTGAAGAAGGAAGAATAATCCCAAAAGAATAGTGTAAAGTCACAATTATTGACTGAAAGAAGAACAACAAATTAGACCCATGGTCAGCAGAAGGAGGGGCATAATAAAGATCAGAGAAGAAATAAATAAAATTGAGAGGAATAAAACAATAGAAAAAATCAATGAAACCAAGAGCTGGTTCTTTGACAAAATAAACAAAATAGATAAATCCCTAGCCAGACTTATTAAGAGAAAAAGAGAATCTACACACTTAAACAGAATCAGAAATGAGAAAGGAAAAATCACAACAGACACCACAGAAACACAAAGAATTATTAGAGAATGTTATGAAAATCTATACGCTAACAAGCTGGACAACCTAGAAGAAATGGACAACTTTCTAGAAAAATACAACCTTCCAAGACTGACCAAGGCAGAAACAGAAAATCTACACAGACCAATTACCAGCAATGAAATTGAATTGGTAACCAAAAAACTACCCAAGAACAAAACCTCCGGGCCATATGGATTCACCACCGAATTTTAACAGACATTTAGAGAAGACACAATACCCATTCTCCTTAAAGTTTTCCAAAATATAGAAGAGGAGGGAAGACTTCCAAACTCATTCTATGAAGCTAGCATCACTCTAATACCAAAACCAGGCAAAGACACCACAAAAAGAGAAAATTACAGACCAATATCCCTGATGAACATAGATGCAAAAATACTCAACAAAATATTAGCAAACCAAATTCAAAAATACATCAAGAGGATCATACACCATGATCAAGTGGGATTCATCTCAGGGATGCAAGGATGATGCAATATTTGAAAATCCATTAACATCATCCACCACATCAACAAAAAGAAGGACAGAAACCACATGATGATCTCCATAGATGCTGAAAAAGCATTTGACCAAACTCAACATCCTTTCATGATAAAAACTCTCAACAAAATGGGTATAGAGGGCAAGTACCTCAACATAATAAAGGCCATATATGACAAACCCACAGCCAACATTATACTTAACAGCGAGAAGCAGAAAGCTTTTCCTTTAAGATCGGAAGAAGACAAGGATGCCCAGTCTCCCCACTTCTATTCAACATAGTTCTGGAGGTCCTAGCCATGGAAATCAGACAACACAAAGAAATAAAAGGCATCCACATTGGCAAGGAAGAAGTTAAACTGTCCCTGTTTGCAGATGACATGATATTGTACATAAAAAACCCTAAAGACTCCACTCCAAAACTATTAGCTCTAATATCTGAATTCAGCAAAGTTGTGGGATACAAAATTTATATGCAGAAATATGTGGCATTCCTATACACTAACAGTGAACTAGCAGAGACAGAAGTCAGAAGAACAATTGTGTTCACAGTTGCATCAAAAAGAAAATAATACCTAGGAATAAACCTAACGAAGGAAGTGAAAAACTTATACTCTGAAAACTACAAGAGAGTCATGAGAGAAATTAAAGAAGATATCAATAAATGGAAACACATCCCATGCTCATGGATAGAAAGAATTAATATTGTCAAAATGGCCATCCTGCCTAAAGCAATCTACAGATTCAATGCAATTCCTATCAAAATACCAACAGCATTCTTTAATGAACTAGAGAAAATCGTTCTAAAATTTATATGGAATCACAAAAGACCCCGAATAGCCAAAGCAATCCTGAGAAGGAAGAATAAAACCGGGGGATTATGCTCCCCAACTTCAAGCTCTACTACAAAGCCACAGTAATCAAGACAATTTGGTACTGGCACAAGAACAGACCCATAGACCAATGGAACAGATTAGAGAGTCCTGATATTAACCCAACCATATATGGTCAATTAATATAAGATAAAGGAGCCATGGACATACAATGGGGAAATGACAGCCTCTTCAACAGCTGGTGTTGGCAAAACTGGACAGCTACATGCAAGAGAATGAAACTGGATTATTGTTTAACCCCATACACAAAAGCAAACTCGAAATGGATCAAGGATCTGAATGTAAGTCATGAAACCATAAAACTCTTAGAAGACAACATAGGCAAAAATCTCCTGAATATAAGCATGTGCAACATCTTCCTGAACACATCTCCTGGGGCAAGGGAAAGAAAAGTAAAAATGAACTCTTAGGACTACATCAAAATAAAAATTTCTGTACTGCAAAGGACACAATCAACAGAACAAAAAGGCATCCTACAGTATGGGAGAATATATTTGTAAATGACATATCAGACAAGGGGTTAACACCCAAAATATATAAAGAACTTACATGCCTCAACACCCAAAAAGCAAATAACCTGATTAAAAAATTGACAGAGGATATGAAGAGACAGTTCTCCAAAGAAGAAACTCAGCTGGCCAACAGACACATGAAAAGATGCTCCACATCACTAATCATCAGGGAAATGCAAATTAAAACCACAATGAGATATCACTTCACACCAGTAAGGATGGCCAGCAACGAAAAGACTAAGAACAAGAAATGCTGGCGAGGATACGGAGAATGGGGAACCCTCCTACACTGCTGGTGGGAATGTAAGCTAGTTCAACCATTGTGGAAAGCAATATGGAGGTTCCTCAAAAAACTCAAAATAGAAATACCATTTGACCCAGGAATCCCACTCCTTGGAATTTACACAAAGAATACAACTTCTAAAATTCAAAAAGACATATGCACCCCTATGTTTATTGCAGCACTTTTTACAATAGCCACGATATGGAAGCAACCTAAGTGTTCATCAGTAGATGAATGGATAAAGAAGATGTGGTACATATACACAATGGAATATTATTCAGCCATAAGAAAGAAACAAATCCTACCATTTGCAACAACATGGATGGAGCTGGAGGATATTATGCTCAGTGAAATAAGCCAGGTGGAGAAAGACAAGTGCCAAATGATTTCCCTCATTTGTGGAGTATAACAACGAAGCAAAACTGAAGGGACAAAATAGTAGAAGACTCAGAGAGTCCAAGAGAGGATTAGCGGTTACCAAAGGGGAGGGGTGTGGGAGGGCAGGTGGGGAGGGTGGGAGAAGGGGATTGAGGGGTATTATGTTTAGTACACATGGTGTGGGGGATCACAGGGAAAACAGTGTAGCACAGAGAAGGCAAATAGTGAATCTGTGACATCTTACTACACTGAAGGACAGTGACTGCATTGGGGTATGGGTGGGGACTTGATAATATGGGTAAATGTAGTAACCACATTGTTTTTCATGTCAAACCTTCATAAGAGTGTATATCAGTAATACCTTAATTTAAAAAAAAACAAAATAAAAAAAAGAAATCTGTTGCTTTCCTATACACTAATGATGAACTAGCAAAAAGTGAAATCAGGAAAACAATTACATTCACAATTGCATCAGAAAGAATAAAATACCTAGGAATAAACCTAAGCAAGGAAGTGAAAGACCTATAGCCTGAAAACTACAAGACACTCTTAAGAGAAATTAAAGAGGACACTAACAAATGGAAATTCATCCCATGCTCTTGGGTAGAAAGAATTAATGCTGTCAAAATAGCCATCCAGGCTAAAGCAATCTACAGATTCAATGCAATCTCTAGCAAAATACCAACAGCATTCTTCAACCAACTGGAACAAATAGTTCTAAAATTCATATGGGATCACAAAAGACCCCAAATAGCCAATGAAATCCTGAGAAGGAATAATAAAGCAGGGGGCATCTCTTTTCCCAACTTCAAGCTCTACTACAAAGCCACAGTAATCAAGACAATTTGGTACTGGCACAAGAACAGACTACAAACCAGTGGAACAGAATAGAGAGTCCAGATATTAACCCAAGCATATATGGTCAATTAATATATGATAAAGTAGCCATGGATATACAGTGGGGAAATGACAGCCACTTCAACAGCTGGTGTTGGTAAAACTGGACAGCTACATGTAAGAGAATGAAACTGGATCATTGTCTAACCCCATACACAAAGTAAATTTGAAATGGATCAAACACCTGAATGTAAGTCATGAAACCATAAAACTCTTAGAAAAAAACATAGGCAAAAATCTCTTGGACATAAACGTGAGCAACTTCTTCATGAACATATCTCCCCAGGCAAGGGAAACAAAAGCAAAAATGAACAAGTGGGACTATATCAAACTAAAAACTTCTGTACAGCAAAGAACACCATCAATAGAACAAAACGGCATCCTACAGTATGGGAGAATATATTCATAAAAAACGTATCTGATAAAGGGTTGACATCCAAAATATATAAAGAACTCATGCACCTTAACAAACAGAAAGCAAATAATCCAATTAAGAAATGGGCAGAGGATCTGAACAGACACTTCTCCAAAGAAGAAATCCAGATGGCCAACAGGCACATGAAAAGATGCCCCACATCACTAATCATCAGAGAAATGCGGATTAAAACCACAGTGAGATATCACCTCACACCAGTGAGGATGGCCAACATCCAAAACACAAAGAACAACAAATATTGGTGAGGATGTTGAGAAAACGGAACCCTCCTACACTGCTGGTGGGAATGCAAATTAGTTCAACTATTGTGGAAAGCAGTATGGAGGTTCCTCAAAAAACTCAAAATAGAAATACCATTTGACCCAGAAATTCCACTCCTAGGAATTTACCCTAAGAATGCAGCAGCCCCGTTTGAAAAAGACATATGCACCCGTATGTTTATTGCAGCACTATTTACAATAGCCAAGAAATGGAAGCAACCTAAGTGTCCATCAGTAGATGAATGGATAAAGAAGAGGTGGTACATATACACAATGGAATATTATTCAGTCATAAGAAGAAAACAAATCCAGACATTTTCAACAACATGGATGGAGCTAGAGGGTATTATGCTCAGTGAAATAAGCCAGGCAGAAAAAGACAAGTATCAAATGATTTCACTCATATGTGGACTATAAGAACAAAGAAAAAACTGAAGGAACAAAACAGCAGCAGACTCACAGAACCCAAGAATGGACTAACAGTTCCCAAAGGGAAAGGGACTAGGGAGGATAGGTGGGAAGGGAAAAGGGGGCATTACAATTAGCCGACATAATGTAGTGGGGGGCACGGGAGGGTTGTACAACTCAGAGAAGACAAGTAGTGATTCACTACACTGATGGACAGTGACTGTAATGGGGTATGTGGGGGAACTTGATGAAGTGGGGAGTTTAGTAACCATAATGTTGCACATGTAATTGTAGGTTAATGTTACCAAAAGAAATATATATATTAAACTCAAGGAAAATTAACATCTTTATGAAATACATTTTTCTATGAAAAATTTTGACTTTCCATTCTCAAATCTCTTTTTATGGCTCTTGGTAGCCTTTCAATGTTGTCTTTACATGAATCTTGCGTGTTTCCTGAGAGAGAGATTCCTAGCACTTTCCTGTAGGAGTTCCCTTCCTATATCATCTAATTGGCATTGTTTGCATATATCAAGGCTAATTATTAATTTTACTTTTCATCATTATGATATTTGACATCATAAGAGACTATAGAATATATACATAATTAAACATAATAAGCAGACACTGTAATGCAACTACCAGCTGAAGACCTAGAACAGTTTCAACACCAGTAGCTATACTCATGTGCTGGCCTCATCCTATTCTCTTAATTCTCCGGAAATAACACAACCATCAATTTGTGTTTGTTATTCCTATGATTTGTAAAAGCCATTTAACATTGTATGTTATTGTTTCACTTTGCTGGTATATTAACTTTATAGAATGGTACTAAACTGTATTATCTGATATTTCCTTTTTCATTAAATATTGTATTACTAAGATTTATCAAGTTGTGAGTAACTGTGGATCAGTTTTTCATTACTGTATTATATTCTGTCGTGTGAATATAATACAGTTATTTAGCCATTTTCCTGACAGTGGACATGTGGTTGTTTCCACATTTTTGCTACTGCAGGCAGTCCAGCTATGACAGTCCAGACTTTCTTGGTCTTCTAGTATCCAAACAAGAGTTTCTCTGGAATCTAGACCTAGGATGTCTACAGGTATAAACATGTTCATCTTATGTGATAATGCCAAGTTATTTCTCAAAGCGATTATACCAATTTACACACTGACAAGAATTATTGACCCATAATCTCTCCAACACACAATCATCAGACTCTTTCATTAATCACCAGGCCTGTAGATGCAAAATGGTATCTCATCTTGGTCTTAATTTTTATTTTCCTGTTTACCAAAGAGATTATGTGCTCTCAAGTGATTTCATTTGCCAAACAGATTCCTTCCTCTGCAAATACGTTCATTTTCTGTACGTTGCTTATTTTTCCACTGCATTGTTTAATTGATTTGTAGAAATTCTTCATATATTCTGCAATCTAATCTTTTGTCAGATATGTTGCAAATATGAGATTTCTTCAAGATTGTGTCTAGTTTCTTCACTTTCTTTATGACCTACCTTTATGAAAAAAAGTTATTTCCTATCCCAAGGTTAGCAATATATTTTTCTGTATATCCTAAATGTTTTAAAGTTTTGCCTTTTACATTTAAAATCCTTAATCCATTTAGTATTGGCTTTTATATGTGAAATGAGATAGCAATCCAATTTCATAGGTTTCCCCTCATATAAATACAGCTGTCCCTTCACCATTTTGTTTAGAAATAACTTTACAATTCTCAGCCTACCTGCTGTGGACTCTTTTTTTCTTGAGTCCTTTATAATATTTTTCAATGAAATTGTGTAAGTTACAACACATAGGACTTGCATGTATTTTGTTAGATGTATTTCTAGGTTCCTTTTAATTTTATATAATAATATTTTAAAATTATGATTCCTAACAATTTGTTATTAGTATTTAGAAATGTATCAATTGGTGTTTTCAAGTCGATCTGGTAGCCACCTTGTGAGACTCTGAGATAATAATTTGTCTTCAACTGATCAAAAATGATTAAAACAAATAAATGAGTTCAGTAAAGTTGCAGAATACAAAATTAATATATAGAAATCTGTTATGTTTCTATACACTATTAATGAAGTAGCAGAAAGCAAAATTAAGAAAATACCATTTACAATTGCCTCAAAAGAATAAAATACCTAGGAATAAATTTAACCAAGGAGGTAAAAGACCTGTACTCTGAAACTGAAAGATACTGAAAAAAGAATTGAAGATAACACAGATAAAAAGAAAGATATATAGTGCTTATGTATCAGAAAAACACTGTTAAAATGGCCATACTACCCAAAGTAATCCACAGACTCAATACAATCTCTATCCACTACCAATGGCATTTTTCACAGGACTCAACCAAATAATCCTAAAATTTGTATGGAACCACAAAAGACCCCAAAACAGCCAAAGCAATGCTGAAAAAGAAGAACAGAGCTGGAGGTATCACACTCCCACATTTCAAGCTATATTACACAGCTCTAGTAAGCAAAACAGTATGGCGCTGGTACAAAAATAGACACACAGATCAGTGAAACAGAATAGAGAGCCTAGAAATAAACCCATACTTATATGGTCAATTAATCTAATACGTGGTGCTGGAAAAACTGGACAGCTACATGCAAAATAATGAAACTGGACCACTTTTTTATACCAAACATAATAATAAACTCAAGATGGCTTAAAGACCTAAATGTAAGATCCACACGATAAAACTAAAAGAAAACACAGGCAGTAGTCTCTTGGACATTTGCCTTAGCAATATTTTTCTGAATCTGTCTCCTCAGGCAAGGGAAACAAATTAAAACAAATAATTGAGGCTACATCAAACTAAAAAGCATTTGTACAGCAAAGGAAACCCACAAAACAAAGGTAACCTACTGAATGGGAGAAGATTTGCAAATCATATATCCAATAAGAGGTTAACATCCAAAACATATAAAGAACTCATACAACTCAACACCAGGCAAAACTAAGCTATGCTGTTAGAAATCAGGGCAGTGGAATGGAGGGAGTAAGTGGAAGGGACTGTGAGGAGATCCTTGGGGTAGTGGCAGTGTTCTATTTCTTGATGTGAGTCCTAGATATGCAGGTGTGTTTACTTCATGAAAATTCAGCTGATGATGTGTTTGTGCATACGGTGTGCTTCCATAAAAACTATGTTTTAAATTCCAGGTAAGAAATGAAATAAAAGAACAAAAATCATAAAGTTCAATTAAATATCTAAACACATGGAAGCACTATAATAGAAAGCTGAATGACTATCTTTTGAATCTAAGTGTTGAACTGTAGCTCAAACTTATAGCCTTATGAAGTCTGAGCCTTAAAATCTATTCATCAACTCTATGATATTTCTATTTTTATTTTAGTATAAAAATACCTCAATATATAACTAACAGGTAAAACCAATGCTCCAGGAAGAAGTACCATGGTTTTTCTCTAGTTTGAAAACCTATCATCAATTGTGCTGACTCCTACCTGTATCCAGAGTAATGCACTCAAGGTAAAGAAGGTATGCAAACCTTTCACCTGCTGGTGGTCTTCATTAGTTTAAAAAACTGCAGCTATAATAAGGCAAGAAAATTATGCAAAAAGCCTAATAATTTTAGACTAGGAACTTTAATAACTATATTCATAGAAAGATTAAGTTATCTTTCTAATCTAGTCACAAAATTATAAAGTCATTATGCAAAAGGCGATACAATAACATGCACCAAATAATGTATAAAAAATATAATAGAAATGTATAACATTTTTATTAACAAGTAATTGTTAATTGTGCAACTTTTCTGGATTCTTGTGACACAGGATATTTGCCAGTGTTTTATGTTTTTAGCTGTGCTTTTTGTCATTCTAATGTATACCTTCATAACCAATTTTGTGTCTACAATTTGCATTCTTTTTCTCAAAGAACGCTCCCCAAATTGCTACACAATTCACAAAACCTTGATCTGCCCCTGAATGGGATTTAAGTTCCCAGCAAGGCTTCAGTTTCTTATTGTGCTGAATATAGTTTTGGAGACAGAACTATAATCTATTAATATAATATATGGCAACTAAGAAACAGTCAAAATTAACTTAAGGCAGTCATTCATGTATTCATTCAGAGTATTTTTCCGAGTTTTACTGAGATAATTGACATATAAAATTGTATTAGTTCCACGTGGACATGATAATGACTTGATTTATGTACATATGGCAAGATGATCACCATTTAATTAGCATCCATTATCTCGCATAGTTACAATTTTTTTCGTGATGAAAACTTTTAAGATCTACTCTCAGCAACTTTCAAACATACAATACAGTATTGTTAATTATAGTCACTACCTCATACATTACATCCCCCAGACTCATGTATCTTATAACCAGAAGTTTGTACATTTTGACCACCTTCACCCATTTCCCCCACACCCTACTTTGAGTAACCATTGATCTGTTCTGTTTCTGAGTTCAATTTTTGTTTTTAAGATTCTACACATAAGTGAGATCATACAGTGTCTGTCTTTCTCTGACTTTTTCACTTAGCATAATACTCTGAAGGTCCATCCATGTTGTCACAAATGCCAGGATTTCCTTCTTTCTCAAGACTGAGTAATATTCCATACACACCACATTTCTTTATCCATTCATCTGTTGATGTATACTTAGGTTGTTTCCACATCTTGGCTATTATAAATAAGGCTGCAGTAAACATGGGGTACAGATGTTTCTTCAAGACAGTGATTCATTCCCTTCAGATATATACCAAAAAGTGAAATTGCTGGATTATATGGTAGCTCTATCTTTAAATTTTGAGAAATCTCCATAATGGTTTCCGCAGTGCCTGTACCGATTTATGTTCCTACCAACAGTGCACAAGGGTTCCCCTCTCACCACATCCTCACCAACACTTCTTATCTCTTATATTTTTGATAACAACCATTCTAACAGGCATGAGATAATATCTCATTGTGGTTTTGAACTGCATTTCTCTGATGATTAGTCCAGCACTTTTTCATGTGCCAGTTGGCCATTTTCTTGGGAAAAATGTCTGTTCAGGTCCAATTTAAAAAGGGCATAAAAATATTTGATTTTTTTTTTGCCATTAAGTTATATGAGTCTTTATATATCTTGGATTTAACCCCTTAAGAGATATATGATTTGAAAATATTTTTTCCCATTCCCCAGGTTGCCTTTTCATTTTATTGATGGTTTCCCCAGCTCCACAGAAGCTTTTTAATTTGATGTAATCCTACTTGTTTATTTTTGCTTTTGTTGCCTTTGCTTTTGGTGTCAAATCCAAAAAATCATTGCCAAGACCAATATCAAAAAGCTTATCCTTCTATTTTCTCCTAGGTTTCAGGTCTTACATTCAAGTCTTTAATTCATTTGGGGTTGATTTTTACATATGGTATAAGATAGGGGGTCCAGTTTTCCCAACATCATTTACAGAAGAGACTATCCTTTCCCCATTGTGTACTCTTGCCTCCTTTGTCATCAAATACATTAACCATATATGCATGGGCTTGTTTCTGAGCTCTTCATTCTGTTCCATCATCAAGCAGTATGAAAGGCCTTTTGGGTGTCAAGCACTGTGCTAAGCTATGAGGATACAATGGTGAGCAAACAGACATGGCCTCACCTTCATGATGCTCATAGTTCCGTGGAGCAAAGAGACAAGAATCAGATAATCCCCTAATTACAAACTATGACCAAAGTAGTGAAGGAAGATTACACAACAGATTATCACAGAGGAAATTAGGATGACCTTGAGTGTTGGGAGCCATGTGGCACAAGAACAATAAGACTCCATTTTGTTTTAAAGACTCCATCGTGTTGTTTACTTCTTCTTGATCATTTTCGGGCCACAGCTTCCCACTCCGGTCCACTGCTTGCGTCAAGGGCTAATACGCATGCGCTCTGCCTAAAAGATAGTTGGATATGCTTCCCATCCCTTATTTACATATTAGAAGTGATTGGCTGTACCCTGTCTTTATTAGCATATAATGTAACCAATGAGCTGTACTTCCTCACTTCTGAACTGCTTATAAGGAAGTGTTAACAAAGCAACAAATCGAGACTTGATCAGAGAATCCTGTCTTGTCTCCATTTCTCGCGCCCCTTGCCCTTTTCATTCCCTCTCCCTCTCTCTAGGTACCCTGCGTTGCAGACCTGCAGGACGGGTCACTTGAGCAAAGGAAAGAATGGGGTGGAGGATGCTCCATGGCAAGTATCTCTCTCAGAATAGGAAGAGGTCTTGGGGAAACAAGCAGAGGGGTAAAGAGTAAAGTTCTGCCCACACCCCCAGGCAGAGGAGGCTGGAGATGCCAGGAGCATCGTCTCAACCCAGCTGGACTACAGCAAAGAGCAGAACTGCGGGGGACGGGGTAGAAACAGCACTGTGCTGGGGTCCACAGCTCAACAAGACCCATGGCAAAGCGCCTGTAAGGCCAGCACAGCTGTACCCAAGCTGCCACACCAGGCAGCTCCAGCAAGAGAGCGTCGTCAACTGGCAGTGAAGAGTGTGAGTTCTGAAGATAGTCAGACTGGGATGGAATCCTGGTTTTGCCACATTCCAGCTACCTTTGACATTTCCCTCCCATGTATGCCAAAAAAAAAAAGGAGGGGGTGGGGATGGGAAGTGAGAGCAGGTGGAGGGGGCCAGTCGAGTTACTACATAACAAGCTGCAGGCTCTCTGCACAGAGCTTAGTACACAGTGCTGAATAGGGACTGGCTGCCCTCACTGTGGCCCTTCCCCACCTTCCTCCAGTCTGTTTTGTTCCTTCCATTGGGTTCTAGAATCAGCCTTAATTCATCATCATCCAGGACCGGATTTCTGCCCACAGCTCAATCCCTATGAATAGCCAGACCCTCTGGGGCCTTCGTCTGCCTGCCCAGCAGTGCCACCTACCGCCTAAGGGTAGATTCCCTAGGGACAGGTTCCTCTCAGCTGTACCCAGCTCTGTCAGAATCTGCCGGCCCACTGGGCTGGGCTGCCTGGATGACTTGTGTGCCTGAGCTGCCCCACGGTTCGCCTGTCCCAGTGAGTCTGTTTACCAAGCAATCTGCCTCACCTCTGAAAGATCCCAGTTTCTGCACTAGTGCAGGGTAATCAAGCACAGTTCGATTTTGTTTCCTGCTCCTCCCTGCAAGCCAGGCTGCCAGCTGTCACCTCCCATCGCACTGACCAGCCTTTAGGCAACTATTGCTGGCTTCTCACATACTTTGTCAAGGGGAACTAGACAGTCATGTTTATTAAAAATTATATATTAAATAATAGCCACACAAAGTTCTGAGTGGGAATCTGAGAAGTAAAGTTCTGGGCTCTATTTCAGGTAAACTGACTATCTTTTACCTCCATGTGTAAGTCCAAGATTAAGCTTGTCACAACTTCTGCCTCCAAAAGTTGAAATCTCACTGCATCTCTTGAAGTTCTGATGTCCAATGTCTACGCAGATATTTCAAAAATAATGTCAACAAATATTTATGAAGTATTACGTACAAGATGACCTTGTGTTGGCCACCTTCCCTGGCTGTGGCCTTCACTTCTCTCCGTAGGGGCATATAGAGGCAGTCATTCTGTCTGTCTGTCTCCGACACTGCCCCAAAGCTTTGGGTGGTTGTCCCCAGCCTCTGAGACACCCCTCCATTCCGTGCAGCACCTCGCCCCAGCATTTTTGCTCCTGTTGTTGATTATCCCAGCTTCATGCACTGGCCACAATAACCTCAAACTCAGTGTTAAAAACTGAACTTTCTTTCCCTGCAGACTACTACTTTGCTATCATGGATAGCTCATCATCCACCCACCCTCTCACACTTGAAATACTGTAACTCTCTTTAACTATTTGTACCTCCTCTTCTCCCACATCGGTCGGGTCTTGTGGAATCTTGCTCCTTTCCCATAGACAGATGACCATGTTATTTGAGCATCCATTTCAAAATCTGCTCCATTTACCACCATAAAATGCACTGTGAACTGACACATTCACTCAGGATGAGGAATATCCCCCACACTCATGCTCCTCTGCCCTCAACATTCTGGCTCTGGACCCTGCCTTTTGCTTCTGTCCTGTCCCTTGGAACCCAGCCTCCTAGCTTCATACTCTTTCAAAAACTGAGGCCCTTCTCAGGATAACAAAGCATAGTATCTGCTCACCAGCTTCTCAACTCAAAACCCTAACAAGCATCCCTGATAACACCGTTAACCTCCCCATCAGTCAGGGAAGACCAGACACTGGTGGTATTTAATCTTATAACCAAAAAAAAAAAAATCATAAATTTTTTGGCATTCAATTATGTGCATCCCTAATATGCTTAATATAAAACAGGCATTCGTGGCTGAAAGAGTACCAAACCTAACCTAAATTTCACCATTTTTACAATATTGCCTTGTGCACAGCTACTCTCCTAGCCAATGTTAGTTTGTCTAGGGAGCAACTTTGTCTGGGCCAGATAGTAGCCCCTACCAAAAGGAGGCAATAATAAATCCTTCCACCTGCTCCCTGGACCAGAAAAAGGCACTATATAAGACAATGTTATCCACACACGTCATTCCCACAACACCTCAAATTTTTGCCATGCTCCACAGAAGCAAAGTAGCTACCGCTTATAAAGTTGACTTAAGTGTTTTTCAGTTTACTTGAAATTTTATGCTATAAGTAAATGGAAAGCCATTATCTTTTTTATAATCAATAGAAACTATAAACATCAATAAAAAATATCAATATTTTAAAATGTTTGTCCAAATACCACCTAAATTGATGATGTGTACCATGTCTTAGGAACTACTGCTTTAATGGAAGCACCTGGCACAAAATTTTTCCCACTGCTTGAAATTCCATTGCTAAAATGTAATTATCTTAAAAGCTTAAACTGAACCATAACAAAGGCAGCTCAGAATACATGTGGCGTGATGCCATTTTATATTAAAACCAAACAGGCAAAATTAAACAATGGATGTTTAGGGATATGTTCATGTATGGGGAACTATGAAGAAAATCCAAGTGTGAAATGCAAAATATCATTCAATTATGAGAACAGCCTTCCTACTGCATTATAATTTCTTCACTAAAGTGAATCTTAACAGCTTAAAAACTTACAAATGAGCACAATTTTAAGTTTTCTTCTACACCACCTTATATTGAAATTAGCTATTTAACTGATTCCTTCATTAGATTGTAGATTTAAGAGCAGGGACTGTTTTATGCTTCTTATTCCCAGAACCAAACAAAATATAGGCAAATCAACCAATGAAAGGGCTTATAAGCCAGAAAAGTGCCCATATCTATTTATGTCTATTTTTCCATCTACTGCTTGATTTGTAATAAAGGTGACATTGACAAATGTTGAAGAAGAAATGGTCATTTTAAAAAATTGTTCTAAATCAACTGGATAACCATATGAAAAAAATCTACATCATACATAAAAATCAATTCCAGATATAGATATTAATGTGAAAAGGTTTCTAGGAGATAACACAAAATATCTTCATGGCCTTAGATTAGGCAAAAAATTTTGCAAAGAACACTAAAAACATTATCCATAAAGGAAAAGATAAATTAGACTATTAAAATTATTTCTATTCATCCAAAGAAATCATTGAGAATGAAAAAGCAAGCCACTAATTGGGAGAAAACATAACCAAAGGACTTTGATCTAAATATAGTTAAGGATTCCTACAAATCAACAAAAAAGACAAGCAACTCAATAGAAAGTGAGGCAAGAGACTTCCCCAGACAGCAGACGCTTCCCAAAGAGAATATTCAAGTGGCAGTATTAAAACATGAAAAGATGTTCAACCTATTTAGTCACTAAAGAAATTCATGTTCAGTGAGATATTGCTACATGCCCAAAGAAAGACTAAATTAAAAAAAAATTCTAAGCTGACACAATAATAAGTTTTGAGAGGGATGGCAAACAACTGGAACAGTCATACATATGTAGTGGGAATATAAATTGACATAACCAGTGGGGAAGATTTTAGAACTATCTCCTAAAGCTGAACATATACATACTCCATAGAACAACCCTTCTACTCCCAGATACATATCCAATAAAAAGTATACACACGTGCTTTTAAACAAAAGAGGTAAAATACAGACCACAGTCTCTGACAATAACATAACTAAGCCAACAGTGGGAAATAAAAGGCTAACAAGAAAATCCACATTTTAGAAATTGAGACACGTCTTCTGAATAACCCACAGATGAAAGATAAAATCATACACAAAATTCATTATCATCAGTTCTACATTTCAAAGGCTGGGATATGGCTGAATCTATTCTTAAAGGAAAATGTATAGTCTTAAAGAACATTAAAAAAATAAACTAAACAGTCAATAAATTAGAAAAAATAAATAAATTACAAGAAACAGTAAAGACATAATAGAAATGAATGAAATACAAAAGAAACACACAATAGAATCAACCAAGCTAAAACTTGGTTCTTTAAAAAGCATAATAGAATTCACAGAACTTTAGCAAGAATTATTAAGAGCAGCAGAAAATTTAAGGACACTATAGATATGAAGACTTTGAAAAGACGTTGCAATTATAAATAACTTTATGCCAATAGACTTTATAGATGAAAGCTTTCCAGAAAAAAAATACAAACTAACTCAAAAAGTAGAAAAACTGAGAAGTCTTATACACACCAAATATATTGAATCAGTAGTGAAAAAAATCTTCCCTTAAAGAAATTTCCAGGCCCAGGTGGCTTCCAAAAAATTCTATGAAACATAGAATTATATATATAAATCTAACACAACGCTTTCAGAAAACAGAAACAGAAGAAACATTCCCCAGTTAATTTTATGAGGTTGGAATGAAAATAACCTTGATACCAAGAACCAACAAGCAAGTTGAAAAGAAAAGATATCCTTCTCTGTCTTAATGTAGAATCTTAGATGACTGACTTGATACTTTTTCTTATGTTATAGTGCTATAAATTCCCCTCTACACAGGTGAAATAGTCTCTATTCTGGGTCATAAAACAAACCCTGACAAAGGTAAAGAATTAAAATCAAATGAAGTATGTTCTCCAACAACAGAATTAAACTAGACATCAAAAGTATTTCTGGAACATTGCCAACTATGTGAAAATTAAACAATATACTGCAAATGATTCATGGGTAAAAGAGGTGGTCTCAAGGGAAATTAGAAAACATTTTGAGCTGAATGAACATAACATCAGTGTATCAAAATTAGTGCCTAGAGGAAAAATTATAGCACTATAACATAAGAAAAAGTATCAAGTCAATCATCTAAGCATTTATACTGTTAGAAACGGCATAAAATTAAATGTGCTTTATTCCCGGAGGAATTAGCATTTAAACAAAAGGGTATTGACAAGAAGCCTACATGTCAGAACATGTACCAGGGAGTCACTCCGGCTGGGATGGGGAGGGAGGGAGATTGAGAAAAAGCGGGCTGTGCATCACTTCAGAAAAATGCAAAAAAACTTTTGAACCAGCCAATAAAATTAAGACAAATGTAAAGAAAGTCTAATACAGATATAACTGGGGAAGGTGGGGTTCCTATGGCCAGGATCCTCACTGAACTTAAACCACCTGATGATGTAACTGGCCTGTTGCTAGGCTACTGCTTCCACACCTTTAGGCAATAAGCTATTATTGTGCTATATAGAGAGCTTGGCCCAGGGCTCTGGGCGGAGGCAGAGACCCTAGTGCTCCACCTACCGCCAGGAGAACAAACTGGGTAATAAGCCCTTTTGCACCAAAGAACGCTTTGCTGTCAATTTCTTTGGTCACACTGAATCCATAGCGAACTTGCCCAGGGCTGAAATGCATTGGCAAGACAACTGGCAAAAGTTGGCAGGGTTCATTGTTGACCAAGGGAAAAGACAGGCTGCCCTTATGGGAGGGGTGCTTCAGTGGGCTGCCCCTGTGAATGAGGAGACAGTGGATTGTCCCCCAGTGGGTATATGGTCTGAGGTGGCTTGCCTCCTAGGGGACTGGGCTCCACCCCAGGACTGGAGGCAAGTGGAGGTGACACCTGAGGCAGTAGGGGTGGCCCTTGGTATAGTAAGTAAATCCTTTGAGAAACAGAGTGCCCGTGAGGCAGCAGGGACTGTGGGTTGGCTGATTCTCACAGTATTAAAAAGGTCTACAGAAGAGACCCAAGAAATGGCAGCATGAGAACATGAGCTGCAAACTTCTGTGGATTCCCTGAGGAGGGAAATGGCATTGATGCGAGAGGAGATGGCACGAGAACGCTGGCAGCAAGGTGCCATTGGAGAGGTAAACAATTCTTTACAGAATGAGATGGCAGCACTGCCAGGTGCTCTGAAGGAGGAAGAGGCCATCAAGGAAAAAGACAAACTCCTGAGGGAAGCACAGGTGGAGGTGGCACAAGAATCATCTGCAAAGCATCGAGGTGAGGGTAAGAGACCTTCTGAAGACTGAGGTAGCATTGCTGCAAGGCACAGTAGAAAAGGTAAAGGTTGTAGCAGAGGAGACATTCGGGGAGGGGAGAGAAAGGTGCCATTAGCCCCAGAAATGGAGGAGCTGGGGAAGGATGAAGGGGTGGTGCCAGAGGCACTGGCCCCTCCTGTATTGAAAGCACGCCCAGAGGTTGTAAAGAAAAAAAAGACCCAGCAGCTGAAGGTTCCCCAAGGAGAGGAGCAGCCCCCCCCACCCCAGGTCGTGGAGCACTCTATGGTCCGCCCCTATACTCAGGCTGAGCCGGTGGATTTGGGCTCCCGGTTTAGGCAGAAACCCTCGGAGTCGATATCAGCTTGGCTCCTGCGTCTGTGGGACTTAGGGGTGGATGGAATTGTTCTGTCGGGGTCAGAGATGGGAAAGCTGTCTTCCCGGACAGTGCAGCCTGCCTTGAGGCAGCAATTACAAAATGCACATCAGACCCCAGGGAGTCACACCCTCCTCGATTGGCTCATGGCTGCACTTCGTGCTGTGTGGCCCAATCCGGGTGATCTACCATCCTCTCCTGTTAGATGACAGACATATGCTGAACTCCAACAGGTGCTATGAGAGCTAGGCATGAGAAATGGCATCTATAGTCCAGAGAATTATGGCCCAGATGAAGAGATTTTCACTACTGGGATGAGAAATATTGTACTTCAAATGGCTCCTACATCCCTCTTTGGGTCTCTAGTGGCCATTCTTTCCCTCACTTAGGGCACCCCATAAGTGAGGTGACACATACAGTAGCAGACTTAGGAGAGGCTGAAGCCATGAGAATTCAGAAAGAAGTAAGAACTGTTGCTCACAAGAAGAATTTACAGGGCCCCATGAAGGTTATGAGGACCCAGATGTGGGTTGATTTAATACAGGCAGGAGCAGATGGAAGGAAATTAGATGGGAAGTCAAATAGGATCTTACTAGAGCTACGGCAACAGCTGAAACCAGAGCAGCAGTTCCAGCCATTAAGACCAAAGAGGCAGAGATCAGAGACAGAGTCACGAGTCCGGTCTGTGTGTTTGCAAGACTTCCTGCTGGAAAGCAAGCCAACCTCACTTGAGCCCACACAGGAAGATGATTGGGGAACACGGTTTGACTGAGGGGAAGGTCGAGGTATCTGCCCTGAGGGACCAGGGTGGGACTGGAGGCCACATGTTGAAATAGCTATCTATTGGTCCCCAGTGAACATACAACGTGTCCTAGCTCTGGTGGACACTGGGGCTGAATGTTCACTGATTCATGGTAATCCTGAACGGTTCCCTGGGACCCCCACTATCATAGATGGATATGGGGGGAAGGCTATCAGAGTGAAAAAAGCCCAAATCCCTTTGGGAATAGGGCATCTACCCCCAAAAGAGTATACTGTGTATATATCACCTATCCCTGAGTATATTTTGGGGATTGATATCCTGCAGGGTCTATGGTTGCAGACCACTGCAGGTGAGTTCAGACTGAGAGTACATGTGGTGAAGGCAGTTCTGAGGGGACATGCTAGGCACCCGCCCAAAGCTTTGCCTGTGCCTTGGTGGGTGACCAATACCAAACAATACAAAATGCCTGTAGGGCATAAAGAGATTGGAGAAACTCTCCAGGAGCTGGAAAAGGTGGGTATTATAAAGCCCACCCATAGTCCTTTCAATTCCCCAGTGTGGCCAGTAAAAAAGCCAGAAGGCTCCTGGCCTATGACTGTGGATTACAGAGAACTGAATAAAGTCATACCCCCTAAGCATGCTGCTGTCCCCTCTATTGCAGACTTGATGGATACCCTCAGCCATGAACTAGGAACATATCATTATGTGGTAGATCTTGCTAATGCCTTCTTTTCCATTGACATTGAACAGGAAAGTCAGGAACCGTTTGCCTTCACGTGGGAAGGACGGCAATTGACTTTCACCATCCTCCCACAGGGATACCTCCACAGCCCCACCATCTGTCATGGACTTGTGGCCCAGGACTTGGCTACATGGGAGAAACTGCCAACGGTGTGGCTGTACCATTATATTGAGGATGTCATGCTCACATCCGATTCTCTCTCAGATCTAGAAGGTGCAGCACCTAGACTGCTGCAACATTTACAGGAGAAAGGATGGGCTGTGAACAGCACCAAGGTTCAGGAACCTGGTTTGTCTGTCAAATTCTTGGGGGTCATCTGGTAGGTAAGACCAAAGTTATACCAGAAGCAGTTATAGATAAAGTCCAGGCCTTTCCTACCCCCACAACTGTAGCATTGCTACAGGAGTTTCTAAGTCTTCTAGGTTACTGGAGAGTGTTTATCCCGCACTTGGCACAAACTCTGAAGCCCTTATACCGGTTGGTACAAAAGGGCATCAGGTGGGACTGGGATGAGACATGTGCATCTTGCCTTTACTACAGCAAAACAGGCATTCAAGGCCACGCAGGCCTTGAGTGTGATAGACCCATCAAGGCCCTGTGAGGTAGACGTTCGTGTGACTGAAGACGGTTATGGCTGGGGTCTCTGGCAGCGGCTTGAACGAACTTGCCAACCCATTAGATTCTGGTCACAACTCTGGAAAGGGGCAGAGGTATGATATACTTTGATAGAAAAACAATTGGCTGCCATGTATCACGCCTTGCTGGCTACAGAACCCATGACTGGAATGGCCCCAATAAAGGTAATAACCACCTATCCCATTTTGGGGTGGATACAAGACTGGACCCAAAAGCCAAGGAGTGGCGTGGCACAAACACCCACACTAGTCAAGTGGGGTGCTTACCTACAGCAGTGCAGTGCCCTTTCTAATAGCCCCTTGAGTGAAGAACTCCAACACGTGTTGGGGCCGGTGACACATACTAGTGAAAAGCAGGAAGAACTTGCTTTTGAACCATTAGTAGCAGAGAGTCCCTAGCGGGAGGGAAGAGCCCCTATACCCAAAGATTCACGGTACACAGATGGCTCCAGTCGTGAGCAGCCCCCAAAATGGAGGGCCATAGCTTTCCATCCTAAGACTGAGACAATATGGATGGAAGATGGTGAGGGTAAGAGCAGCCAATGGTCAGAGTTGCGGGCTGTGTGGCTTGTGATCAGCCAGGAGCCCTCCCCTATAGTTGTCTGAACTGACAGCTGGGCTGCCTATTGGGGCTTGACCCTGTGGCTACCAAGCTGGTACCATGCCAACTGGCTGGTTGGTCACTGACCCCTTTGGGGGCAAGAATTGTGGCAAGACTCATGGGCCTGTGGTCAGACTAAAATAATTACAGTATACCATGTGACAGGTCATTTGCCACTGGCATCCCCAGGAAATGATGAAGCAGATAAACTGGCCCAGATATGTTGGTTAGAAAGAAAGCCTGCCTCTGATGTAGCCCAATGGCTACATCAGCATTTGTTGCATGCGGGGCAAAAGACAATGTGGGCTGGAGCCCATCAGTGGGGCTTGCCTTTGACCTTCGAAGAAGTTAGTAGAGCCCAGCAGGAGTGTGTCGTGTGCTCCAAAAGGACTTACACCAAGTTCCACAGCAACATGGGACAATAGCTAAGGGGCCTATACCCCTTGTCAAGTGGCAGATAGACTATATTGGGCCTCTACCTGTGTCAGAAGGATATCAGTATGCGATGACTTGTGTGGACACAGCTACTGGACTTCTGGTTGCTTTTCCTACCCATTGTGCAGACCAGCAGACGACCAAAAGAGGCCTGGAGCCTCTCTTTGCTGCCTATGGCCAACCACAGGTAATTGAGAGTGATCAGGGCACCCATTTTACTGGACATACACTGCAAGAATGGGTGCAACAGCTGGGAATCAAATGGAAGTTTCATGTGCCATACAATCCTACCACAGCAGGCATGATAGAGGCACAATGGCTTGTTAAAATCCGGACTAAAGTCAGATACCCATAGTCTGTGGGGATGGTCAGTCCGCTTATGGACCATGCTACAGCATTTGAACAAGAAACCCTGAAAGGGATCCCTGAGCCCTGTAGACATGTTAACACATATGGCTGCCTCCCCTATACAACTGCAAGTACAAACCAAGGAAGAATCACTGAAGCCGAGGTTTGGCTACCAGAGTAACATCTTGCTCCCAGAACCAACTGCACTGAACCCCAGAGACTCCATTGAGTGGACATGGCCTTGGACCTTTTGACACATGGACCAATGATAGCTGGCTCTCCTGGCACCTTGGGGACAAGGCCTGGAAGCTGGCCTCCTGTGTATTCCTGGAATAACAGCAGAGTGGCCCCCAAAGGTCACAGTAGTATATCCTGAATGGCCAGAAGGTAGGAGCATCTTACTGGGGAGTTTTGTTTTATCATTATGGCCAGTGCATGCACCTCCAGTAGCACTATATATAGACCCTTTGGTAACCCTCACAGGGAAAGGAGTAAAAGTATGGTATACTAGACCTGGAAGGGCATTTCTCACATACACTAAGACAGAGAAAGAGCAACAAAATAATCCCAAATGAAGCAGAAGGAAGACTAAATAGAAGAAATTAAATCAATAAAATTTAAAACGGAAAAATTTAATGAAACACAAAGCTAGTTCTTTGAGGGTTTAGGGAGAGGGGGAAGTAACACTGATAAACCTCTAGTCAGAATGACCAAGAAAGAAGAGAGAAATATATATTGCTGATACTGGCAATGAAAGTGGGAACATCATTACAGACCTTGCAGACATGAGAAGGCTAGTAAATAAGGGATACTATTTTTTTTAAAACTTTACTAATTCTAGAAATTAAATAGATTCCTTGAAAGACAAATTACTGAAGGAAACCAAAATGTCACCCCAAAATATTCCTCTTTGACATAAAAATTACTTTGAGCTGAAGGCAATTAATCAGCAGTAAAGACAGGGAAAGCTCTCTCTACCCTCCCTCTTTTATGTCTAAAAGCAGGATGTAAATTCTTTTACTGGAAACATTCTTATCAACCCAGAGATGGTACCAAAGGCATCCACAAACAAACCTTACTCTGTTAGTTTCCTCCCACATATTTATTTTCCCATAGCTTGCTCCCTTGGAAGCCTACAGCTGCTCTCCTTTCTCTTGTCATTTCTCTACAAACATACTGCCCTTTGTTTTAGATGTTATAAAAGCAGACTATTCTAAGCCACCACTCTGAATTACTTTTCACTGAGGTTTCTCCTCTACAATGTGCACTGTATGGGTTAATTAACTGTTTTTCTCTTGTTAATCTGTCTTTTTTTTTTAAAGAGTCCCAGCTGAAAACCCAAGCTAGGTCAGATAAAGTTTTGCCTCCCCTACTTTACCAAACTCATGAAAGAAAAAAAAAGAATGTTTGAATACTTCTTTATCTATTAAAGAAACTAAAATGGTACAGACACTTTGGAAAACAATTTAGCAAACATATACTGACAATGTGATCTAACAATCCTATCCTAAGTATTTACCACAGTGAAATAAAAACCTATGTTCCAAAACTGGTCAGTGAATATATATAGAAAATTCATTTATAATGCACCAAAAAGTAGAAATATTCCCTGTTCCATCAGTGGTGCACAGATTAAACCATGTTCTATCCATATAATGGAATACTACTTGGCAATAAAAAGGAATAAACTATGGGTACACACAACAAAATGGATAAATCTCAGTTGCAGTATGCAGTAAGCTAAAGGAAGTGACCAGAAATAACTCAGATTAGGAATAGAAGGGAACTTCCTTATTCTGATAAGGAGATCTACCACAAATAAAAGATATTCTTGATATGAAATACTGAAATCATTCTCTGAAACTGGAAAGACAAAACAATGACCATTGCTAGCACTTCTGGTCAACATTCTGCTGAATGTCCTAGTCAGTGCAAGAAGGAAAATAAATAAAAAGGAAAAGGATCAGCAATGAAGGGGGAAATTTTTACAGAGATGATGTGGTTATATACATTGAGAATAAAATAAAAAGTCTATAGATAAATACAGTAAGCTAGCTAGTCATACACCCAACAATTCAAAATTACATTTTACTTGTGTAACTTACAATAGCATCAAAAATGCAATGAACCTAGTAATAAATATACAAAATATGTAAGACCTTCATAGAGAAAATCATGTAATTCTAGAATATACCAAAGATATAATAAATGGGAAGATAAGTGATGTTTGTGAATTGGAAGATTCTATACTGTCAAGCTCTCCTCAGACTGACCTATCAATTTAACTCCAATGGAAATTTTGACAAGTTTTGTGAAAACTGGTAAGTCAGTTCTAAAATTCATATGTAAATGCAAAGGGCCAAGAATAGCTAAGATCAAGGGAGAGGACACATGGAGGTTGGCACAAATGTTTTTTGATTTAGTGAAATAATGAGATGGTCACCAAAATTAGTATGTAGCACCACAAAAGAACCATAGGAGGCTTATATAAGTGTCCCCCCAATTAAAAAAAAAATAAACACAGGCTTTTCATACACTGGAAACTGATTTTTAAATGGATATAAACCCATATTAAGCTGCATTTTAAAAAGAGAAGAAACCCTAACCAAAAAAGCCTCACCTAATATCATAAAACCTTGGTCTGCTGATAGATTTGAGTTCTTGAAAAGCAATTTGCAAAACTATTGTAAATTTTGTACCACCACTGATGTATCAGCTTCCCAGTGCTCACTCTAGGTCAACAGCAATCACAGTGGCTGAGCCCAAACTCTAACACCTTCTCTATTTATGATCATTATTTTAACCATGTTTGTCAACCCTATCCATAAATCACATGAGAAACAGAAATGTTTATGTGGCCTTTTGCCAAAAAACAATCATTCCAGAGCCTTTGTACTTACTACAAGGATGTGGATAAAATGGGAGTTCCTGTGGCCAGGATTCTCACCTGGCCCTGTTTGACTAGCTCACTCCAACATAGCTGTTGACTCTATATAAAGAGCTCCGCCCACAGTGTTCTGGGTGCGACACGGTGGCATGGCTGCAAGGCTGCAGGAGAGCAGAGCAGAGGCTGGAGTGGTGGCAGTGCCGAGGACAGAGGCCCAGAGGACGGCTGTGCAGGCAGAGAGAGGCCCAGAAGCAGAGACCGGCTTGCTGCATGCAGAGTCGCTCTGAGTGAATGGGATTTTAGTGACTGACCTGCCACCTGGAAATAAAGTTGGGTATAACCCTTTCACCCCAAGAACGTTTTGCTGTCAATTTCTTTGGTCACACTGAATCCATAGCAAACTTGCCCGGGGCTGAAACCCATTGGCAAGACATAGGACTACTGCAGTAGGACAGAGCTTTTATGAGAAAAAGTTTAACCAAGAAAAATATTTTCAGCAAAAAAAGAAAACCTCCCTAAATTTCTTACTTAATAAATCTAGTAAATTGTGATAAGCAATATAAATTCATATGGACATATTATGAAAATGGCTGTAAGAAAACATCTAGTCCAACGTCACACTGAACTTCTAAAATGGAGCTACGGCACCATCAGAATTCTGAAAGCCTCAAAAGCCAGAAATTTCAAGGTTCAGTCTGTATCTTAAATCCAGAAAAATAAAAATCAAAATGTTCAGGCCAAATGATTTCTCATTTCTTCTTTTGAATCGTATATCATGCTTCTTCACTATCGTCTGAAGTTATACTTTATGTTTGACAATGCCCCTCAGCAGGGAGACAAAACAAACACAGTGAATTAAAAACTACAAAATGTTTAAAAGTCACAGTGCAAGAGGGAGTAGTTCTATCCCAAGTCCATGTCCTTTCTCTGTATTAGACATGATCTCAGTGTTATTTGAACTGAAAAATACTGCTACTGATCATAGCATCAGTAAAATTTATACTCATGGTGAAAAGTCACAGTAATTAAAAAAAACTAAAAAGATTCCAGAAGCAATATTAGGCAGACATAAATAAAAAGGTCATACACTTACTGTGTAGTGAAGCAAGGAATCAGGAATGAGCCCTCCCAGGGGAATTCGTACTATTACAAAAGTAAAATCAGCTTCACTGGAAAAGCATTTGAGTTAGTCTGTGGTTCAGCTATTAGTCCTTAGATAGGGTACAACGAACAGGTTTTATCTCATGTGCAAATAATTGAAAAGGATTGGTTACCTTGAGAAGCCTGGATTATGTTGACCTCAGTGGGAAAGGTCAGCAGTGGCTGCCTGGCACACGGAGTCAAGGAGTTGGCCACACACATGCCATGTGTTTGTTGACCCCACCTTATATCCATCAAACATCAAAAATGATCAGGGCCTTCATTAACTCTTCACTCACCAGTGAATGCAACCAGGGTGTTTAGTTCAAAACAAGGGAAACTTTATTTTCATAAATGGAACTTGATGAATAGATAGATGGAGAAAATGGATTCTATATCACTTTTCTTATTCACTGACTATTGTAAAATAGATGTCTTAGGACATATTATTTCCTTTTACAGTCCTATGAGGAACACCCACTCTATGTAAGGTATTAGGAGAGACACGGGCAAACAACATAAAATAAAATAGCAATAAGGACCTAGCACTAACTCTAAAGGAGATCCTCAACATGTGCAGATGAGGAATATTTACTAATTAGGTTGGTCAAAGAAATTAGGATTTTTCACTAGCAGAATGGTAAAAATCCAAAAGTCTGATTACCCACATGTTAGGCTGTGGAAAAAGAGATACTAGTAGATATTGCTGTTGGAAGCAGAAATTAGCCAAAGGCCTATGGAGGGTGACTTAACAATTATCAAAACTAACATTGCCTTTGGGCAATTCCACATTAGATATTCTGCAAATATACTTGCACAAATGTAAAATATCAGATACACAGATTTAATGCAACTTTGTTTATAATTATTTACAATAATAGCTGTACTAATTCCTATTGCTGCTGTACCAGTTCCTACAAACATACTGGCTTAAAACACCACAAATTTATTATCTTAAAGTTCTGGAGGTCAGAAGGCTCAAATGCGTGTTGCCTGGCTCAAATCAAAGGCTTGTTCTTCTTGGAGGTTCTAGGGGAGAATCCATTTCCCAGACTTTTCCAGCTTCTAGAAGCTTCCCACATTCCTCAGTTCTGACCTCGTATCATTCCAACATCCTAGAATCATCTTCCTGACTCTAATTTGCCTGTCTTCCTTTTATAAGAATGTTTCTGATTGATTCTATCAGGCCCACCTGGATATTACAGGCTAATCTCCCCATCTCATTACTCTTAACCTAATCACGTCTGCAAAGCCATGTAAGGTAGCACATTCACAGGTTCTGAGAAGCAGGAAGGAGACATCTTTTACTCAGCCCATCACAATAGCAAAAGACTGGAAACAAAAGGTCTACCGGTAGTGGACTGGTTAACTAAATCATGGTGAATGCATACTATGGAATACCAGACAGATGTGTAAAAATGAACAAACTTATTATATAGTACACAGAGAGCTCTCCAAAATAAAATGTTAGGTGGAAAAACCAAGCACAGGAAGAGGAAGGAATGCAGTGTATATAACTTGCTTGTGTACTTGTATGTATAATGTTTAGACTCTCTCTGGAATGACATACTCCAGGGATAGTAGTGGTGGTCACCTGCAGGGCAAGGAATTGGGTGGCAGGGTCACAAGAATGAGAAGACTTTTCATTATTTCTCTCTTACAATTGTCAATTTTTGAAATTTGTAACTATATTAGTTACCCAGAAAGTAAAATAATAAAGTCTAGAAAGTAAAAGAAAACCAAGGCAAAGGGAGCAATACACGGGGGATATCAGTATGGACTGGAGTCAGACAGGCTGGGTTTCACAATGGCGGATACACAGTGGCATCTGATTCCAAGGCTGCATGACAAGTTAGCCCAGCATTTAGTGGCTTACAACAAATACCTACTATCTCCCTGCTTTTAAGGCCATGAATCCCAGCGTGGCTTAGCTGGGTGGGTCTGGCTCAGAGTCTCTTACGGGGCTGCAGCCAAGTTGACAGCTGCGGCTGCTGTCACAACCAGGCTGGGGACTCTACCTGCAAGCTCACGCACAGAGCTGTTGCAGGAGTCGCTCCTCGCTGGTTCTTAGCCCCCGCTCACCGTGATGTAGGCCATTCCATAGGATGCTTGCAGGTTCACAACATGATAATTGGGAGGTGATCCAAAAAAAGAAGAGTTAGAAAGAGAAAGATTGAAGACCAGCCCAAGGCAGAAGCCTGAGTCTTTTATAAGCTAATTTTGGAAGTCACGTATCATCACTTCTGCTATACGTCACTGGTCACACAAACCAACCTTGGTACAAAGAGGCAGGGTATAGGATGAGAACACCAGAAGGCCAGAGGGCTCATCAGAAGCCATCTTGGGGCTGCCTACCACAGACAGTGGGGGGCACTGGTGAGCAATCAAGAGTGAAGAAATAAAAACGTGAGTGATTACGGTACCTGTGGAAGTCAGCAAACAGACAGGCCTGATTAGACCCCTAAGTGCTAACTGGGAAGCAGTGAATATAAACATAGGGAGAATGGGGTTTGGATCAATTACCAAGCCACTGATTGACTGTTCTTGCCATGCTCCAGTCTGTGCCCTAGTCCTGTGCTGGAAAATATTATGTCTCATCCCACTGGAAAATTCTTTCCCACAATTAGATTCTCTCCTCTGCTAGGAGGAGATTTCTTAGAGAAGTGGAGTGTGTTTTCATTTTCTTACTGCCTACCACCCTGACACCCTATACCTATAATTGTTTGAAGCACCAAGTTGTGGCTTTAAGCAATACTAATTGACCAGCTCCTGAAGCACCAGTCCTGACAGCCGTGAGAAACTAGACTTCTTCTTAACAGAGATCCTCCAACTCTAATTTACATTTCATTCCAGAAAATGAGTCTCTTCTTTTTCAGTGGCAGCAGTGACACTGTATCAAAAGATAATACAAAAGAATATCTTGTGCCTCCTGATATGACGCAATGGATGGAAAACAACACCATCAGTGTAATGCTACATTCCTTGTAAAAACAGTTGGCTTAAAGCATCATAAGACAAATCCAGCATGGAATATTCTATAAGATAAACCAGTCTGGCCATTTCAAAAATGTCAATGTCATGGGGAAAAAAATACAGAGACTATTTGAGATTCAAGGAGACTAAAGGAATATGACAATTAAATACAATGTGTAATCTTGAGGTAGGATCCTGATCATTTACAAAGAAAAGCAAAACAGTCATAAAGACATGAAGACAACTGGAAGAATACATAGAGACTACATCTTAGATCATATTACTGTATCAACTTTAAATTTGGGGTGTATTAGTGGTGTTGGGGTTACATAGGAAAGCAGGCTAGTTGTTAGGAGAAACATGCTGAAGTATTTAGGACTGAATTGTCATGATATGAGCAACTACTTTCAAATGGTTCAGCAAAAACCTGTGCATGTGTGCATGTGTGTATGTGTGTGTATGCCTAGGCAGGGGAGAGAGAGGAAGTGGGAGAAAATGAGTGAGAGAGAGTGAGAGAGAGAAATCAAATGCACCAAAATGCACACGATCCAATCTAAGCAAAGGGTTTAGAAGTGTTCATTTTATGACTCTGTTCTATGGCTCTGAAATTTTTCAAAATAAAAAGTACAAATACATCTGTGTGTATGCTTATATAGAGATATCGTACAGAAAGCATAAGTTAAGACAAGCTGCATATTCATGTAGATCTAGTTCCCAAATGGGCTGCTCTCAGTCTCATTCGGAATTGTAATTCCTGTAAAAATCTGGAAAGCCCTCTCACAGAGCACCACCAACCCTAAAACAAACTGTCATTCCAAGTACCGGAGCCACAGAAGACGGGTCATAGACCCTTGCATTTCTTATCGCATCAGGACAGATGATGCACGACCTTCTGTGAGGCAGACACATTCCAAATGTGCCATCCAAAGTCCATCTAAGTCACACAGGTACTGCACTAAGCCATTTTCAACTGCATTCCTCAAGTAAACAAGGAAGTTTTGTCCTGAATTTTGTCCTATGTGATCTTTAATGGTGAAATAGACAGAGGTGGCTTTTAGCCTATAGTTTAAATGGACACTTCCCATGCTGTAGGCTCTGATGCCAGTTGTGATTTCTAAATCAGCCTCATTCTTAGAATTTTATAGTAGGTTGAAGTGCAAGTTATTTCCCCCTTGCAGAACATAAAGTGAGAATTCTGTGGCTATCTTATGTCTCTTAGATTTCATTGTGCCTGGCTAAATTGTTCATATTAATCTGTACAAAAGATTTCTTAACGTTTGGCTTGTGATCATCTCACCTCGGAGGACAAGAAAGCAGGGGTGGGTACGTGGGATTTCCTAAAGAGCACTGCCACGAGGATTTTACTCTGAGTAATGGAAAGAAAGGGTTTGGATGCGGAGTAACCATAGGTTTGGAATGCTCTGAATGAATAAATACAAGGTAATTTTATGCCAGCCACTAAGACCTGGCTGCAAAAATTCTTTGATTTTTAGCAGTATTCATCTCTGTCACCTTAAACAGGACAAAGCAGCTGAGTCACAAAAAGCAGGACCCTGCTTCTCTGAGTGGATCTTAGAAGTAACTCAGTAAAAAGTCAATTCTTTAAATCTTCAAACAATTACTACAAAAAAATATCGACTGAAGTTTCAAATTATCTTTATTAACTAGGATTTATGCAACTTGGTTATTTATGCAAAAAAATTTATGAAAACTGGAAGCCATGGATATCATGTACAGAATTCATTTTTTCACTTACTAACTACATATTGGATGGTTGAAAGATAGGCAATGTTGTTGGATTAGTAAACTAAACTTTTACATATGTTTTCAGATGCTAAGAAAAAAAGAACCAGAATGTTATGAAACAAGTATTGAAAGCCCTGATTAATCTTTTGAGTTAAATGTCTTTAAGGATCTTCTGTTAAAATGTCAACTACCCATTTCTGCTTTTAGCAGGTATCACACTAACACTCCACAAAGAACAAAAAGAAAAATTGGACAATATACAAGAAGAGAGCTGTTTAAGGCATCCAAGTGAAACAAACGCAGACAAGACTTGAGGACCCCAGATACTGGAGAGAAGAAAAGAGCCCTCAGGTTGGCCATACATTGCCCTCTATTGGCCCCGGAGGCATTTGCTGATTCACAGCTGGGTTATGGAAGACATTCAGAAAGACATGAAAGAAAGCAGTATCACAGTAAACAGAACCCACAACTTAAAATAATTTAAAACTTTCCCACAAAGAAAACCCGAGTTCCAGGTCACTTCACTGGTGCATTCTTCAATTTAAGTAAGAAATAACACCACCATTACAAAAACCTTTAAGGAAACAAAAGTAGGGGGAACACAGCCAAGCTCATTTTTTGGATTAAGATAAACCTGATTCTGAAAGTAGATTTAGATTCTTAGATTACAAATATAAATTACAGGCCAAACACTCATATGACTACAAACTCAAAATCCTCTTAATAATAGGACATTAAATCCAGCAATCTATAAGAAAGATGATATACTATATCCATGTAGGGTTTACTCCACTGATGCAAGGTTAGTTAGGCATTTGAAAATCAGTCATTCTAAATCACATTCATAGGGGGGAGGAAAGATGCTCACCTCAACAGAGAGGGAAAAAGCATTTGATGAACAATACTCGATGATAAAAAAAAAAAAGATACCTTAACAAATTAGTAGTAGAAGGGAACTCCCTTAATCTGATATAAGTGATAATGGGCTTGGTGGTTTTGTCCTGTGGACTCAGCTACCCTAAAGAATTCCCTCAGAACTCCCCTCCCTACTCAGTTCTGGGCTAGGGTTCACCCCTGAGAATCAAAGTGAAGCAGCATTCCCCATTCCAGGTTTGACCCTCTCAAGGCACTGTGGCAGTTTGCACAAGTGGTTGTTCATCTGCTCTCACCTTGCTGGTGTGGGGCAGCTGCTGAAATTTTGCCAGATCTCCTTTGGTTTCTGAAAATGCTGTATCAGGTGTGTGTACACCTCCACAGTGAAAATCACTAGTTTCTCTAGCAGATGATGCATGTCACTGACCTTGCAAGTGGTGAGAGACAGGCATGGGTCCCCATTAATGCTTGCAGGTTCCAGTTTTTCTGGGTGAGCTCCAGTTTGTCCTTGCTTTCCCCAACTTCAGAGCCCACTGTCCTTCCCAGTTGCTGGAAGAGCTGACGTACAGGCAACATCCACCCAGCTCAAGTTGCAGAGCCAAAAGTTCCACACTGGCTTCTCCAGCAGCTCCCACAACTACATAGGCTATTCCCTGTAATAAGCCCCTCATTCTGGACCACTCACAGTAGTCCTGCTTTTCTGATTGAACCATAATTGATTCAAACGTTAGTACAGAAGAAGAATCCAGAGAACAGAACCTTCAGGATGAGTTTTCTGAATCAGTACTGGGTTATCTGGAATTCTTTTTTCTGATTTGATTAGATTTAAGGACATTAATGATCTCCAGTGGTAAAGGGACACTGGTAGTCCATTGATTACAGTAGCAAAAGCTTACTTAAAATATAAACTACATACTGATAATCAAATCCTGTACAAGGCACAGCTTGGGAAACCATCATTTGCTGTCCTAGAACTCTTTAGTGAAAGTGACTTGCATAATAGATTACTTGATGTCTTCTAATTGCTCCAGAGAGCTTCGGGAAAGAAAACAATGAGGAGTTCATGCCTTTTCCGTCCAGCTTTATTGAGATATAGTTGACATAACATTTTGTAAGTTTAAGGTGTACAACACAATGATTTGATACACTTAAACACTGTGAAATGATCACCACAATAGGTTGGTTAGCACCTCTATCACCTCAATAATTACCATTTGTGTGTGTGTGATAAAAACATTTCAGATCTATTCTCTTAGCAACTTTCAAGTATACAATACAGTATTGTTAACCATAGTCACCGTGAACATTAGATCCACAGAACTTATTCATCTTCTAACTCAAAGTTTATCCTCTTTATCCAACATCTCTCCATATTCCGCACCCTCAGGCCCCAGCAACTACTACTCTACACTCTGTTCCTGTGAGTTTAGCTTGTTGAGATTCCACATGTAAGTGGGATCATAAAGCATCATTCTCTCTCTGACTAGCTTGTTTCATTTAGGATGATGCCCTTGAGGTTGTTCTTGCAAATGACAGGATTTCCTTCTTTCTTGTGGCTGAATAATATTCCAATGTATATATGTGTACCACATCTTCTTTATCCATTCATCTGTGTGCAGGCACTTAGGTTGTTTCCATATCTTGCCTATTGAGCATAATGCTGCCATGAACATGGGAGTGCAGATATCTCTTCAAGGTCCTGATCTCATTTCCTGTAGACACAGGCCCAGAAGTAAGATTGCTGGCTCATGTGGTAGCTCTAGTTTTAATTTTTTGGGAAGTCTCCATAGTTTTCTATAGTGGATATGCTCATTTACATTTCCCCCAACACTTCACAAGGGTTCCCTTTTCTCTTCACCCTTGCCAAAACTTATCTCTTCTTGTTTTGGTTTGTTTTATTTACTGAAGTATAGTTGACATAACATTATAATAGTGTCAGCTATGGAACACAGTGGTTCAATAGCCATATACATTATAAAATGCTCAGTGTAGTTACTGTCACCATACCAAGTTATTACAATATTATCAACCATATTCTCCACACTGTACTTTTCATCCCCATGACTTACTTATTCTATCCTGGCAGTTTACCGGTTAAGCCCCTTCACCTACCCTCCCCAACTCTGGCAATCATCAGTTTGTTTGCTTATTAATGAGTCTGTGTCTGGGTTGTTTGCTTGTTTGTTCATTTGTTTTTGTACTTTCCATAGTGAAATCATATGCTATTTGTCTCTCCCCACCTGAATTATTTCACTTGGCATAATTCCCTCTAGGTCCACCCATACTTTCACAAATGGCAGGATTTCTCTTTTTTGTGGCTGAGCAATATTCCACTGTATATATGTACCACATCTCATCTGTTCATCTATTGATGGACATTTGGGTTACTTCCATATCTTGGCTATTGTAAATAATCCTGCAGTAGAACTGCATATATCTTTTTGAATTAGTGTTTTTATTTTCTTTGGGTAAATACCCAGGAGATGAGTTACTAGATCATATGGTAGCTCTATTTTTAATTTTTTGAGGACCTTCCATATTTTTCTATGGTGGCTGTACCAGTTTACATTCCCACCACCTCATCTTTTTGATAATAGCCATTCCAACAGGTCTGAGGTGTTACCTCATTGTAGTTTTGATTTGCATTTCTCTGATGATTAGTGATGTCCAGCACCTTTTTATGTGCCTGCTGGGCATCTGCATACAGGTTTCCCCCACTATCCCAAAGAAGAGAGTTCCTATGAAACTGTCCACAAGCCAAAATGGTGTAAAGTGAAGAAGCAATTACCATTAATTTATAGGGGAAAATTTTGGAATGTTCCCAGACCCAAAAATAACTTCTCTTAGGTTTTGTGATACCTTAGGCCATATCTTGCTAACGATGCACAAGGCAAATCAATATATAAAGCACAGATGCTCACAGACACCATTCAAAGCTATGGTGGCTTAATGCTGAGATGCCAAGTGTGGTTCCCAGAGAAGCGTGGCAGGGCCACTCTCACTGCTTGGCTCCCTGCGGAAGAAATGCTGAATGCTAACTTCACTTTTTGCCTTTTTTTGAAAAAGCAAATGTCTGTCTTCTGCCTATTTTTTAATGAGATTTTTTTTCTATTGAGTTACATGAGTTCCTTAACCCCTTGTCAGAGGTATGGTCTGTGAATACTTTCTCCTGTTCTGTAGGTTGCCTTCTAATGCTGTTGATTGTTCCTTTTGCTGTACAGAAGATTGTAGTCTGATGTGGTCCCACTCATGGATTCTGCTTGTGTTGCCCGTGTTGTTAGGGTCATGTCTAAGAAATCATTGCCAAGACCAATATCAAGGAGATTTTTCCCTATGTTTTCTCCTAGGGGTTTTGTGGTTTCAGGTCTCCCATTTAAACCTTTAATCCATTTCAAGTTAACTTCTAAGCGAGAGTTGAACATGTAAACATATATCAATTACAATGTTAGAATAGTGAGAGAATATTAATAATGAGAGAATATTAATAAAATGCAGACATGGTACCAAAGAGGGAGAAATTAACTGATTTGGGTTGGGAGAGGGCAAATAGGCAAAGTTTCTAAGAGATGATGATGTCCAAGAGATGTTTTAAAGGACTGAGAATTAGATGGCCAGTCAGTGCATTCCAGGCAGAGACAAGCAGGCAGAGAGAGGACCCTCCAGAGAAGACAAGGCCAGGGAAGGGTCCCTGGCAACCTGCAAGGGGGCAGGGCATGGTTAAAGGAACTGGCACCTAGCGTCTAGGAGAAAGGAATGCCTCCCCCCTTCTTTCGCCTCAGGAGAGAAATGCACGCAGAATGCAGGCAGGAGGGTGCCAAGGATAAGCATCTCCAGTTTTTCCCCTGGCTTGCCACCAGCCCTGTGAGCATGGAAATGCACAGAACATTGGTGTGAGTTGTTTACTTGTTCATGAGTTTGCACCACCTCTTGTACTCAGTGAGTCACTCAGGCCATTCTTGGATGCTGCAGGTATGTATAAAACCCCTCCTTTAATCTGGTTGGCTAGTTCGGTGTGATTGGGCAGGTCCTCCAGAGTAGACATGTCATGTCAAGAAAAGTGCTTCCTTCTCTCATCATGAGGAGGTAAAATCGAAGTTACCAGGAATGGCCCTGGTGTGGGGATAAGCCCCTGGGGAACCCGAGCGTCTGGTGAGACACAGCTGCAACCATCAACTCATTTTGCCCCTTCCCAGGGCTCGCTGAGCTAACGAAGGTCAGGATTGCAATGAATTTTTGTATTTTGATTTTAAACTATAGCTATTTAAAAGGTGTTGCTTTGAAATTGTTCTTAAAAGTTTTAAATTTGATTTATCTAAGCATTTATTTCTTAATATTTGAACTATAACCTAATTGACAGAAGTAATACTCTTCAGGTGCTAAGACTATTTGAGAAAAAAACTGTAACACACTTCTAAAAATATTCCTGGGTTTAAGTAACTTATTACTCTTAAATTCTTACCAGTCTCTTGGATAAATCATGCTCAGTACCCTGTGGTAGTACAAAGATTATCTTGGATCTATGAACTTCAGTCCTTCAGTCCTCAAAATAAAATTACTTACCTACTTCCTTTATTTTACTGGATGGTGAGATTCTTAAAACATCTTATTCAGGCTAGTAGAGACAAAGGAATGTCTTATTTGTCATCGACCTGACATTTATAAGCAACTAATTTAAATGAACTTTGGCCAAGCATACTCCACAGGAAGCACTTCAAATTGCACCGGGGTACAGACCCTTCTGCCATGGAGAACAATGGCTTGCTTTTATTGAAGCACTCCACTACCCTCTTAAGGAAATAGAATTAGATAAGGCATCCAGCTGTTTACAGCAGCACCATCCATTGAATAAAAGCTTGTTCTGGGCTTGCTCCATGCCAGTACTAGAGACAGATGGCAGACGGGGCACACAGGGCCCTCCTCTGCCACCCTACAATCCCGAGGAGAAGATGATTTTTTTAAAATAACAAAAGAATTACAAATTGTGGTCATTGCTAGGAAGAGAAAAGCATGGAGATAGGAAAAGCTTTGCCATGGGGACACTTTCTGCTTTAAGGAATCTGGGAAGGACTCCATGAGGAGGTGACATTTAGTCACCAGAGGACTTGAGTCAGACCTGCCAGAGCAGGACAGAAGGTATCCTGGCACTGGGAAAAGCTTGTACGGACTCATTGTCTTGAAAGGAGCTTTTTATATTTAAGAGACTAAAAGACCAATATGCCTGAAGCATAACGTATCTAAGACCATATATTCCAGGAGTCTCAAAAGGCAGCTAGATCCTCATGAGAACCCAGAGGGCTTTTGGCAAGGGAGTGACATGATCTGCTGTGTATCTGGAGCTTCCGGGTGGAGCACAGATGGGGATAGGGGAGAGGAAATGCAGAAATCAGTAGAACCTCCAATCATGGTTTAAGCAAGACAGTGGTTTGGAGTACTAGTGATCGCAGTAGGGATGGAGAGAGAGGCTCACGTTCCAGGTGTATTTCGAAGGTGGAATAAGCAGGCAGATAAGGTGAGGTGGGTGGGAAGGGTGGAGAGGAAAAGAAAGGAGGTTAAGGATGACTCAAATTTCTGGCTGGAGTAACTGGGGAGATGGTGAAATCGTATTAAAGATGGGAAGACCAGTGGAAAACAGGTTTGTGGAAATATGTCTTCACCCCTTTCAGTTTTACTGCCTCAGTCTCTTAGTCACTGGAGTAACTTAGATAGGCATTTAGCATTTCTTGTCAAAGACAGGTGTGTAGGAGGAAACTGCTGCCTGGCCTAAACTAGGCCCAGATTTTTTTATATAGGGCAGGGTTAGGGGGCAGGCAGCAATATGTTATCATTGGTTGCTGGGGACTTATCTTGATGCTGTATTTGATAAACATGGACAGTTTTCATTCAGATTGTGTATTTTCTCAGGGAGACTTGGGCTAGGGAAGATCATGAGAGGGAGGGTAAAGATCCACAAAGCCACCCCTTGATATCGTCACTAAGAAATTAAGGAAGAGAGAGACTGTTGGACTTAAATATTTTCTAAAAATGAACAAAAGAAACAGGAATTTGATGTACATTTTCCATGTGATTTCATATATGGGTTATCTTTCCAATACTGTAGTTAGTTTAGGAAGAAAATAATTACAGATGGAAACATGTAAGCCAAGAGTCAAAACCACTCTGAATAGCTCAAGGTTGTGAACTTATTTAATTTGCCCTTTCCCAGAGGAGTCATTTCTTGGACCACTGGCTTATTATTCTGTAAAACAGGGTCAGCCCCTGTCATCCTCTGCCTGTTTCCAGAGTCTGATCCAGCTGTGGGGTTTGAAAAGTTTATGTTTATTGGATTTTAATGAGTCAGTTAATAAAGGTCATTCCTAAAAGTAATAGAAACCGAAGCATGTGGAAACAGAACGGATAAGACTGACTCGGGGGTTATTTCTGGTAGTTCCATGGTGGTGTCCTTAGATACATCTTTAATCCTTAAAAGCAGTTAAGAAGGATCCTTTCTTTCAATCAATTTACTGATGTTATATTCAATTACAATTATAAAATGTTACTTGAAACCTTTTGATAACAAAAGCTACCATGTAAACACTAGGCTTAAAATACATTAGGTAAATTGGTGTAACAGCATAATATATTGTTAATATTAACTATTTATAATTGTCATACTTGCTAGTGGCATATCCACAGTGCTCTCCAGTATATTTGAGAGAGTGAAATAACTTGAGTCTCAGGAAAAATCTGGTCGGATATGAATTCTGAAGTAAAAAGGATCCTTAAACATTATTTGACCTTGGCCTTGTAGTTATTTACTAATAGTGAATGATTTAGCAAATATTAATTCAAAATGATGTTTATTAGACTGTGAAAGCATTTCCTAAGGTAAACAGTGATTGTTTGAATGATCTAAAATTAATAAAAAGGCATTTAAGAATATGTAGAAAAGAATACACTTACAATTGTTCCCCAGGCATGGATTACTTAAATATATTCCACCTCAAAACCCAGTGAGATGGAGATATGAATGTATAATTCATGTGTATAATAAATGTCCTACACAGTTCCCAAGCCTTTGTGATCTGGCTGCTGTTGATCTTTCCAGTCTCTCTTCTACTCCCTCAGCCCCTCAGTCTTCTTAGCTGCAGCTCTCCTAAGATTCTTGCTCTGAGTCTCAAACCCACATGCTCTTTCAGGTCTCAGGAAGGGACTACCTCTGCCTGGAATCTCTTGTTCTTTGCTGGGTCACTCTGCAGGCCTGGCATTTCTTCCTCTCAGAAGCCTTCTGTCCATCTCCTCTACTCCAAACTCAGACCTCAGGGAGGTTTGGGTAGTTCTTGGGCAAGTCTCAGCTGTTTTCCTGCGATGGTCCAAACTAACACTGTCCTATTCACTGCTCAACCCTCCAGTCTCTAGAACAATGTCTGGAACATAGTAGATACTATGAATAAGTGAGTGGATGAAGACTGTGAGCACTAAAGAACTTGACATTTATAGTTTGAATGTTTAAACAATAACATAAATCTGAAGAGATAAGGTTGCTGTTTGTAAAAGGTACGTTTCACGTCATTTCTTCCCTGAACAGAGAATATACAAAGCCTGGTATCAGTGTGAAATGAGACAAACATTTTGGTATTGCTGTATGTTAAATTTCTTTCAAGAAGCTAGGTAAAAATGTAGAATCCAGAGAATTATAAAGGCAAATGACCATAAAGTCAAGCAACTATAACTCACAACCTGTAAGCCTTCTCCTCAAAAAATGAACTAAAAGAAAGGAAAAAAATCCTTGAAACCTTCTTATAGGAAACTAATGACCTCTAAAAATGCCAGCATTTCCCCCAGAGAATGGATTTGGTCTGAGTGCTTGCATTTCTGAAACTGTGCAAGAAAAGATGGCAGTTTTGAGAGTCAAACTGCATCTCTCTACAAGGGGTTAAGGTCCTTCAAGTCTCCATAGAAAACACTGTTCTTATTTAAGAACTAAAGAAGCAATAAAACATTAGCTTGGGAAAGAAGGACTGAGCACTAGTCCCTAGAGAGGTTTGGCAACAATAAAAGCCCTAGTAAGTCAGAGCTGGTGTTAGATCTGGTAACTCCAGACTGTCCACCTTTCGCCAATGTGGGAAACAGAAACAGAAATAGTAGAAAGTTTTTGCGTTTCTTACCTCGCGTTAACCTCTAGCAGCGAATCAATGATGCTTGGACAAAGCTCAATTTTTTTTTCTCCTTTAAATCGCAGACTACTGGGGAGAGGGGTCGCTCTAATTAACTTAAGAACCAGCCTCGTTTGCAGGTTCAATTGCTGACGTTTTAGACGCAGGACAGCTACTTACAATAAATGAACCAAACTACCAAACTAAAATGACAATGACTGTAATAGTGATAAGAAGTGGATTTACTTGGGGGTAATTTCAGGAAGGCACGCCTTTGGGGAGCTGCTTCCTCCAGTCCGCGCTCCCGAACCTTCCCGTCCCTCAGGCTCCCAGCCGGCATCGCCGCGCCCCAGGACTCGCCCCCTCGCCTCTCCGAGAGGGTAAAGCGCGAGAAGAGCCGTATTTCCCCGCCAGAAGCGTGAAACGCCTGAGACGCCGCGCTCAGGGCGCCCCTCTGGCTTCCGGGGAGGCCCTGCGGGTCGCCCGCCCCGGCCCCGACCCCGGCCCCGGCCCCGTTCCCCCTTACTCTGGGACTCCATGGACCGCCGCTCCGGGGTCCCCGCCGGCCGAGCCCCAGCCGCCGCCGCCGCCCCTCCTAACGCCTCCCTGGCCGGACAGCGTCGCTCGGGTCGCCTTGACAACCGGAGGGCGGGGCGGAGGAGCGCGGAGGACGGCGAGAGGCAGGGCCCAAAAGCCGCGAGGAGACGCGGACGAGCGCGAGGTCCAGCGCGTAGCCCGGGCCACCGATCGAGGGCGGAGGCCCGGCCGTCGGCTGCAGACTCTGTCCCTGGGGCCTGGTCGGGCGGTGGCGCCCTTTCAGGCGGCCCCTGCGCCCCGGCCGGGTCCCGTGCAGGACTTTCGGAGCGCGGGACTGTGGGTCCCCTGTCGCGAGGAGTCCGTCGGTCCGACGGTCCGTGGGTCCGGCGAGCTCGGCCTGCCGAGGGCGGAAGGCGGCCGGGCGTGGGCCTCCCTCCCGGGATTCGGGAGCCGCCGCTGAAGGTAAAGGACGGGCGCCGGCGGCGGGAGGGCGAGTGGGTGGCCGGGGAGCACCTGTTGCGGCCGCCTGGGGGCCCTCCTGGCCCGCCCGAGGACTCCCGAAACGTCCCAGGTGGAGGCGGCTTGTCCGCGGGAGGAGCGGCCCTCGCACCCCCGCCCCCACGCAGGGGCATCCCTCCGGCCCAGGCCTGGGGCAGGTGTCACTCGTGCCACATCGACGGAAAGCAGTAAGCAGGTGAGACCAGTGTGTCTCCTGGATCTCGAAACCCACGAGACTCCCTTTGCCGTGCATTGCGCTGTCATCCCAAGAATCGCATTTCAGGCCGTGGGCCCGGGTGGGATCTTTCCTTTTGGGTTTGGGTTTGGGTTTGGGTTTGGGTTTGGGTTTGGGGGTGTGTGTGTGTGTGTGTGTGTGTGTGTGTGTGTGTGTGTGTGTGTGTGTGTGTGTGTGTCTGTGTGTCTGTGTGTGTGTCTGTGTGTCTGTGTGTGTGTGTGTGTGTGTTGTTTCAGTCCTCCCGTTTTCCGGTGGAGTTATGGTACCAACACTTTGTAGGGCTGTTAAATGTTAACATTTTCCCACACAATAGTTTCATAGTATTAGATTTTAAAACATTAATGCAGGCTGTGCTTTAAGGAAGTTTTGAACATATTATCTGGTTAGGTCGTGAAATTCAAACAACCAGAAGAGAGTCATAGGATTAGAAAAACGAACTGTGAGGAAGAAAAAAAAAAAAGAATGATCAAGAAAGAGAGGTGGGGGAGGCGCTTGGCTGATTTAGTGCTTCTGTCTGGAGCTTGTGGCCCCTCTATCAGTTCCTCCGCTGCTCTAGACAGGACTTGAGGGAAATGAAAAGAAAATCTCTTTTTGAAAAGAAGAGCTCTTTTTGAGTCATGTAAGTGATTACTCATTCTTTGCCACTAGAGAGATTTCCACTCCACAGATGAAAGGACACCAAGGAGAATTACTTTCCTCTTAGAGAATCATTCAGAGGTTGATTGAACTTGAAAAGCATATATTTCATGATGGAAATGGACATTATTATATTCCGCCAAATGGGGAAGTTTGCAGATTGTCAAAGCAAGAAGGTTTATGTGTGGATATTGATGAGTAGTGTGATATATACAGAACCCATAAATCATAAAATATTAAAGTAATAAATTCAGGTTGGAAAGTAAACACTTCATGGTACCGTAATTACCTGTTCCTGAAACTTAGAGACGGGATGCATTTTTTTAGACAGAAAGAATTTAAGAGCAACAGTATTTCTGCAGTACAGTGTTTTCAAACTCTAGTTTTCATATCATTAGCAGAATCACGAATTGGTCTTTCATCCAAGAAACAAACATAGCGATGCTCATTAGTGATTGTCAAAGTGACAAGACAGTGATAAAATCTGGCATTAGTTAACACTAATGAGGTACAGTTGTATTTTCCCAAACAGTATAGGATTAGGCATTTGTATTAAAATGAAGAGGAAAGAAACTGCATTGTAGATCTCCATGCTAAAGGAATAAGGACTCAAGAATTTGGTTGTTGCATGCAGATTTTAAAGTTGGGGAAATGGAGATATGCATTGGTGAAGTACTTTGTAGTATACAATGATTTTATCCATAGCTATGAACTTGACATTGAGGAAGTCTTGCATTGATATACTTTAGGCAGCTGTGAAAGGCAGCATTTGATGTTAGGCCATAGTGCACTTAGGGAAGAAATTACTGGTTAGGGAGTCGGGGGTGGGGTGGGTACTAAAATGTCTAAGGCAGGGATGGTATTTAGTTTATCTTTCTCCCTCCATTACCTAGTACAAAGTGCTTGTTAAATGTCTGTTGAATGAGTGAGAAAAACTTTAGAGAAACTGCTTCAGATAAAGGGATATCCTTTATTATTGGAGGAAATGCTAATGGGATAGAGGTTGAGATGAATGGTAAAGGTATTGGTTGTCTCTTTGGAGATTTTCTATTTCTTTTCACTGGCATGTTCAGGATGTTATTGGTGGTCGAGTGAGAAACAGTCCTGATTTTTTAAAATTTCCAAGCTTGTCACTGGATAGAACAGTTACATTATTATTTATCTTGCTGGTACTTACTAAATATAGCAAAGCAAAGCCCTATCACCAGGGAATAACAAGGCAGCAATGAAAGGAAATGGTGCCTTTCTTTTTCTTATTTAAATCTCTTTGCCACATCAGAATTTAAAATAAAAATAATGCTAGTAGGAACTTCGTGTTATTCAATGCAAGTATGATGATTTAGGGGGAAAAAAAGGCAAATGAATGTGTTATTTCTGTTTCCTAAGTTGGAGGAAGTTTTCATTTTGGCTTTTGGACTTTTGTCTTTTGTTTTGCTAGAGAGAGGGTACTTTTTCCTCTCTCTTTCTCTGTACTTTCTGAAACTCATAAGGATAAGCTCCAAAGGTAGTCAAAGGTAGAAAACACGTAAGTTTCCATTTTTGCTCTGTTTTCCTCTGTCCTCCAGACCTGACATGGTATCTGCACTCAAGTTGTTGGACTCAAGGAATGCCCATCTCTCAGCCTTTCTACACATCTGTGGTATAATTAGGCTGCAGGACCATGCTGCCCGCTCTCCCTCTGTCAAGTTTGCCAGGATTAGGCTAATGCCCATTCCGTGCACTTCTCTTTTCTACGGGGGGCACTACACAATTTAGTACTTGGCTCTACACTATACTTTCTTGCAGAGTTTTCTCTCATTTTGTGTGTATGGGCCCTGTGCCTGTATGCTCTGATTAAACATTTTCATAGCTAAATCCATTACTTCAGCTTCTGTATTCTATTTAGCTCAGTTTTTAGTGCATACCTGATAATTTAAGTAGGATAATAACAAGTTATCTAAGGGTGACTGCGTTCATTTTTAGCTGTGCCACCTTGGGAAATCATGAGCCATTGTTTCCTCACTGGTAGCTGGAGATAATAAAACCCGCGATGGTTGTCTAACAGTCACGTTGTAAGAATCAAGATCAGTTAAATGTGGTTATGAATATGAATGAAACTGTCTTGGAGGTTGTAAAGGGTTGTTACTGGTTCAGGCAAACAGCACCATTGCATCCCCATCGCGTCAGGTGCTTCCTCGTTCTGGGGGTGCTGTTCATAAGAGGAATAGGAAATGGCCTATGGACTGTGTGTGAGGGTAGAGGGCTTCCCAGGCAGAGGAGCAACGTGGGTGGAGGCATGGAGGCAGGAGAGAACAGCTCTCAGCCGGAGTTCGCTTGGCTGTGACAGGAGCAGAGCGGACTTCCTACAAGAGCGTGAAAGGAAGTGAAGCCCTGAGGTGAGGTGCAAGCCAGCACCTAGGAGTGAGGTTTGTACCCTGAAGGCAATGAGGTGGATTTAGGGGGAGGCCATGGTCAGTTCTGCTTTGAAAGGGATCGCTGAGAGCATGTGAATGACAAATTGTGATGGCGAGCCAAAATTAAGAGTCAGAAAAAACAAAATTGGGGATTTCATGGTAATTGCGTGAAGAAATATGAAAACCAAGACATTGTGTGTGGTGGGGGATAGGGAGGAGGGGGCTGCTGAGAAAGGTTGAATTGGCAGGCCTTGGTCTTGTAGGGGGTGAAGAAAAAGGAGAAGCCAGGGATGACTCCCAGGGGATGAGGGGATTGTTCTGCTAGTTGGAATCTGGAACACAAAAGAAGGGGACAAGTCTTTTTCTTTTTAAGGAGTGTAAGAAAGGGCATAGTTGCTGAGTGGTTCAGTTTTGAAATGACTGTCATCTACCTTGGGATGACTGCATAAGTAGCAGTTGGACAGGTGGGGCTGGAACTAAAGAAGTCTGAGATGAAGATAGGAATTTGGATTAAGCATTCAGTAATTGAAGTTAAGGTAGGAAGTATTTTCTCCAGGGAGATTATATGGAATTAAAAGGGGGCAAGGATAGAACCCTGGGTAGACAGATATTTTATAGTAGGAGGGGGCCGTGGTGAAAGAACCCCAGGAGACTGAAGAGAAATGGCCCAGACAAGTAAGCTGAGAATCTGGGAAGACTGATAAAACAGAATCCCTACTCTGAGGGATTCATGTGTTGGCATTCCCTGATATAATTATATTTTCTTCCACCTGCCGTAGAATGCACACCATAGTTAATCAATCTATTATTGTTTTATTAAAGTTAGTGTAAAATGACTACCCACTACATATGTAACAAAAAAAAATTCCTGGTATTTGTGGTTTTTCACTATTTCCATTTGTAATAACAATTCAAGTAAAATGTAGCTTTGGGAATTATGATGACGCAAGCAAACACTGTCTTTTTTAAAAGGTGGGTAAAAGTTCATTTTGTATATGTTGGAGGTAAAATAAATTTCCTTGGGGAGATTGGCAATGCCTGTTCTTTAGATGTCAGCTGTTACTGAATCACCCATTTGCTCAGATAGCTAACTAGACTGCATAAATAAGCCAAATCAGTATTTTAACACACTTTATTAACTCTGTTTTTACTTAGCTGTTAGTTTTTAGAATATTTGAAAAAAAATCAATAGTGAAAAGCACTGAGTGGCCCAGTCACTTGAAATTCTAATAGAACTCTTGATTTTCAAACTTGTATATTGGGAGTGAGTGACATACTATTTTGATATACAAATATTGATTGAACCTGTGAAGTCTTTCTGTATATGAGTCTAAAAAATTTTAAATTATCAATAGGATATAGGACCTTTAAAAAATTAATTGTGCAGGATTGGTAATTCAAGCTGTATTTGGTATGAACCAATATTGAGTTAAAAATGAGGGGGGGTTTTAGTATGTTTTAAAAGCCAATTAATTTGATTTTCTTTTTTAAAGTCAAAACAAAGTCAACTTGTTAGAATTCTGGAAATAAGGTTTTAAAGATAAAATCTGAATTTTTACCGTACCTTGTTCAAGAAAGGTTTTAATACTAGAAACCAAGTGGGATGTGCTTTGGGGGAGCTCTGAGCCAGTTAAAACAAAGCCCCAGTAATGTAAGTCCATTGTTTCAATTAAAGTATAACATGCCTGGGAGGTAAAGTTTGTATGTTAAATATTTGAGTGTCACTCCATGTGGGTGATTACAACCATGTTTTTCAAAATTTTTCAATGTTTTTCTTTCCATAAAAGAACTACACCTTTTCTGTTCTCTGGTGTTTCTTCCAGACCACTATGCCTGACATCTCCCATGGTGGCAAGTATTTCTTCAGCCCAAGTGAGGCCACCTCATGTTCCTTAATGTAGTCAGGAAGCAGTAGCATACATGTGGTTAAGTGTACACTTACACTTAACTGGGGTTAAGCTGAGGTCAGTCTGCCTGACTTCAGGCACCTGCTCTACCACAGAGGAGTTGCTAGAAGCTGTATCAATTAACTAAACCTCCAAAGGCTTAAATTTCCTTATTTGAAAAATGGAAATAATAAAGTAAACCCTCATGAGGTCCTTAAGAATTTAAATGAAATAATTTATATAAAGTGCTTAAGTACTTAGAGCATCTGGCAACCAATAAGCACTCTATAAAGGCTTGTTGGTAGAACTACCATCATTATCATTACTATTTTTATTATTAGTCCAACTCTAGTAGTAGTATAGAACCATGCCTCTCAAAGGGTGGTCTGCAGACCAGTGCCAGTCCCAGACCATTACTGGTTTGCATTGAGATAAGGAGCGTGTGCCCAAATGTAAATAGACTGTGGCACTAATCATACTATTTAGTTCCGCTGACATCTGTGATAGCCAGACTTCTTCAATGAAGGCAGCAGTGAGGTGACTTACATTCACAACATGAGGCAAACCCCTCATGTTGCCACAGACAAGCATTTTGACTAGAATTGGCCTGAAATATTGGATCAGTGATCTCATTCTCCAAAAAATAATAGCTCTTTGTCCTGGAGACAATTATGATTCATTTGTAATGCCCCATTAACCTCCTCTCTTCTAAATATTGTAATTATGGTTATAAGTATGTTGTTTATTAGTTCAGCAAATATTTATTGATCACATTGTCTCTGCAAACCTCTACATCTTATTATGTAGAAGTTGCAAAGATGGCTCAGCAATGGATCTTAACTTTAGGAACTCTACCATAAACCTAGGGCAGGAGTACAAAAAGTGAAAATCTGCTTAAATGTATTGAGTACATATAACAAATGTTTGCATTAGTATTATGGCTTGCTTCCAAAGTTTCCACATAGACAGATGTCTCCTTTTCCTAAGCTGCTCTCGTAAAAGGACAGAATTAATACTCTTTGTTTTTCTGCATTTATACTATCAAAATACATATCAGAATTCACTTTATCCAGGTAGTATTTCTCCTAGGAGAATCAGAAATCTGCAACATTAGGGAATATTTTAGATGTAAATAACAGAAGTACAACTTTTTAAGATTAGTATTACAGAAATTTATCCTTAGTTTTTAAATTATGGATTCTCTATTTGAACCTGTTTACAAACATTTTAATAATTTACTGCTCTGTAGAATATGAAGAGACACTAAATAGATATGAAAATATTTGTAAAGTTTTGATACAAATTAGCACCGATTCTTCAAGAAAAAATGCATTGGTCAAATAGATAGTGTCAAACAAATTTGGGAGTCATACATATAAAAAGAATCATTTTTTAAAAGGCAAGATATGTATGTGTGTGTGTGTGGGTCTCCACACCAGAGCTCTTTTCCTAGAGAATGGTGATAAAAAGGGTGTGGCTGTGAGTTACATCTTAGAAGCAGACTATTTTTGTAGATCTATGGGAAAATAATTTAAAATGCTCAAGTCAAGAAATGTTAATTTAGTTTTTAATATTTCTTATAATTTTTTTTACATGAAAATGATTTGTTGTTTCTCTGCCCTGCTACTACTTGGTGAGCCTCATCACCCCCCTATCTGCTCCATTCTGCCGTTTGCCTTAAACTGTCACAAGCTCTCCTAGAACTTGATCTCACTAATGTCTTAAGAAAATTGAAGGTGGGCATTGTAAACATTATAGATAATATTTTCAAAATAGACTAACATCAAATTTAAGAGGAGAATTGTAAAGAAAAGAAGAATGAGTAAAAATAAAATTTTGGTCAAGAAATGACTCAGTGTTGCTCATGCAAAACTTTCATAAGATTGTATATCAATGATACATTCATTAAAATAAAAGAAATGACTGGGTATAAAACAATCTCTCTACCATAGCATATCCAATCTGATGTGATCTGGCTCCTGTCTCATCTGTGAACTCATCTGTACCAAAGTCATTTTCTCTTCTATTATATACCAGCCACATTTAACTTATTTTAGTTCCTTGACTATAAGACTCAGAGTCTTTGCATGCCATGGACTAAGAATCTGTTTCACACCCCACCTGCAGCCTCAGCTGGACTAAGCTCCGTGAGGACAGGAACCAGACCTGTCACTGATGTGTTCACAGTGTAGACACTTAGTAGGCACTCAAGTATTGCTTGAGTAACTAAAGTGGAAGACAGATACATAGGCACTGAGGGTGAGAAAATTTGAGGACAGAAAAACTTGTGATGAATTATGCCCATGATACCTGTAATTATGAAGAATACCTACAATAAAACAAAATCAAATGTTAGCCTTAAAAGCATAAAATCCCTAAAGAGCAGAACATGATGCAGTCATTGTCTACTCAGTCTCTAATTCCTCACTGAGCACCCACTATATTTGGGTTCAGACTGTGGAACTACCAAAGAAGACAATAGCTCCAATAACAGTCAAGTAAAGAGACTAAAAATATGGGGAAAAGGTAGTAAATAGGACAGATAGTACAGTAGTTCCCTTATATTTAAGGCTGTTGCCCCCTCAGTATTGGTTATTTACAGGCAGCCCCAAGTTCAGTGGTCTGCTGGACTAGCACGATGCATGCCACTGTCTGAATCCCTGTGCAGCTGTTATTTTCCACACAATAACTCTTCTAAAGGGATCGGGAAAAAAATAACTTTAATATTGCAAAAGTCAATTTGTGGTTTGGGTGTATGATTCAAGGGAAAACCAAGAGCCTATACAAATATTTCAGTTTGTGAATTTGGGAGTCACTAAAATTTCAGGCCATATCCATTAAGAATAGGAATCTATCTTATATTGTTGATGAAAGAGAACAGAAAAGTTGCAGAAGCCCAGAAAGAGCAAATTCCTGACAAAAGTGTTTAAACTTCACTCAGTCAGCAGTAGCGAGCTACCTTGAACTTTGAGAAAAGTGAAATAAGGGAAGTGCACATATATGCAAGATGGACTGCAGTAGAGGGACTAAGGGTAAGGTAGATTGTCACAGGCATCTTGGCATGAAGGATGAGGGAAATGGAGGAAAAGAATCCCGAGAAGTTTTAAAGACTTGGTCATTAACTTAATACTGGGCACCTTGGAAAGGTGAACAAAAATATCTCTGAAGTGCTAACATCATTCATTCACTCAACAAATGGTTATCAGATGCTTAATGTGGGCCAGGCTCTGTTGTGGATACTGGGAGCAGAACAGACACAAATCCTTGCCTCCTGGTACTTCGCATTCTGGTGGATGACACCATAAACAAAATAAAAAGATAAAATATATATACTATGTTAGACCATGGATAGCGTTAAGGAGGAAAAACAACAGGAAAAGAGGCTAGAAAGTGGTTTGAGGGCACAGGGTGGGTAAATTTAGACAGGGTGGCCAGGTGGCCAGTAAGCCCTCAGTGACATTTGATAAAAACTTGCATGAAGAAAGGGGGCCAGCCATTTGGATGCCTGAGGAGAGAGCACTCCAGACAGAGAGACGAGCAGGCGCGACGTCCCTGTGCAGGCACGCACCATGGTGTTTCAGGACTAGCGAGGGGCCACGAAGCTGGGTGAGCAGGGGCCGACAGACAGAGAGGGCAGGGAGGCGAGGGTCCAGATCACACGGGGCTTGTGACTGTATGAAGGATTTCACTTGTTTTCTGAGTAAGGTGAGATGGGAAGCCATTTGACATTTTTGAGCAGGTGAAAGATGCGCTGACGGACAGGATCACTAACTGGGTCGAGAACTGACTGAGGAGCTAAGAGAGGAAACCGGGAGTCAGGCAGTATGGCGGTGACCCAGGTGACAGGGTGATGGCTGGAGCAGTGCTTCACGGTGGAGGTCATGGCATTCTTGATGTATTTGGAGGGTAGAACTGAAATGATCAGATGTATCAGCTTTCTGTTGCTCCTGTAATAACATTGCCACAAATGGAGCAGTCATTCATTATCTTCCAGTTCTGTGGGTTGGAAGCCCATCACAGGTCTCTCTGAGTTAAAATCAAGGGGTCGGCAGGCTGTGTTCCTTTCTGGAGACTAAAAGAGACTCTGTTTCTTGCCTTTGTCAGCTTCTTGGGGTCACCCACCTCATTCCTCTGCTCCATCTTCAAAGCCATCAATGTTGCATCTCTGAGCAGTCTTCCAGAGTCATGTCTCCCTGGTACTGTAGCTGGGAAAGGTTCTCTGATTTTAAGGTCCTTGTGGTTAGATTGGACCACCAGGGTCATCTCCCATCTCAAGGTCCTTCACTTAATCCCATCTGTAGTCTGTTTTGCCACGCAAAGTACATAGTCAAGTTTCCAGTTATGAGGATGTGCACATCTTCGGAGGCTGTTGCTCCGCCAGCACATTGAAGGGTTGGATGTGGGATTTGAGAGAGAGCATCAAGAATATCTTCACATTTTTGGTCTGAATAATTGAAAGGAAGAAAGTAACTGAGATGGAAGGACCAGTTTGTGGCTTTGGGGTAAATATCGGGAGATCAGTTTTCAACATGTACGGTTTGAAATGGTTCTTAAATATCCAAGTTGGAGATGACAGGTAGTTGAATACACAAAACTGAAGTTTAGGAGTGGGGATCCACAGGACATTTAAATGGGAGTCCTCCACATATGGTTGGCATTAAAGCCATGAGACTGGAGGAGACAGCACCAGCACTAATATCCTAGAGAGAAAACGGAAGAGGGCCAGAGATTAAATGTCAGAAAATCTCCAGCTCTCTGCGAAGATCTCTCCACATCACTTTGTACATTTGAGAATTTGATAGGTATGAAGAATGCATTTATATTAAGTTGAACACAGAGGAAACTGCAGAAAAGGAGTATTGAATAGTGAAATATAACCAAGAGTTACTCAGGACAAATTTCACAATCTTGTTTTACTTAATCCCTTGCAAACTTTACCCTTCCTTTCCTATGAATTATATTTCTAGGATTATTGGGCCAGAGCCAGACATATAAATGACTAAGACATAGTCCATCTTACATCAACTTCTGACTCTTTCTTGTCGAGGTTGTTTCATGGTACATTAGGTGTGTATTATTTTCACAAGTCCTCATTTAAGAGTTATAACAGACTCACCTCAAAGGCCAGTCCTTGACAAATTGTGCCATCTTCAGTGTACATATGGGATAGCTTTGAAAAGGAGCAAATGCCAGTTTTTTGGATTAAAAATTCTTATAGTGCAATATAGTTTATACTTAGAACAGAACAATTTTTATTAGATTTTATTTTGAGTGACATATAACCTACCATACTGCTGGTTTCCCTATTTGGGTTAGTATTATTAAATTTGCCAAAGGCCAAGCAATGGATCTCTTGTATATGTTGAATTACATCTAGGAGAAAATACTGACATGGCCCAGCCAATTATAAGGTAAATGGGGAGAGGTGTGTGTATATTATGTGAGTCAGTAGGCTCAAAATTCTGCCACTCCCCTCTCCAAATCTGGAACTCAAACTGCATAGCAGCAAAAAGTCCCTCTGAATGGTTGAAATAGACGTTAACAAACTTCACAGCTTTACCACTCAGTCTCATTGGCTACAATATAGAGTGCTTTGTGGAAGCGACCTTTAGTATTGCTGTCAAACCAGCCTAACTGGTTTCTAATGTGCCAGGTTGGAGAGCAGGTTAGAGAAGCAGAGAAGCGCCTCACTAGGTGAGCATGCTGATCACAGTATGGCGTGGATGCTGAGCCCTGGGAGAGAAGAAGGGCCCAGGGCCCCAGTCAAGCCTTCAAGCCCTGGGCGTTTCAGAGAAATCTAAGGACATCATTCTGTTACAGGAACTGATGCGATGGTGATCCTGAGTCAGGAAGAATGAGTTAAGCTGTGAGTGTATTTTAGCAGTCATAGATTTGGTTATCTGCTGCTGCAAGGCAAACCGGCCTGCAGCTTCATAGCTTACAAGAGTGACCATGCATTCCCTCTCACGATCCAGGCTGACTGGGCTCCATGGGTGCTGGCGCTGCTGGGCCTCCGTCATCTGAAGGCTTGACCTGGCTGGAGCACCTTCCATGGCTTTACCCACGTGGCTGGCGGCCTGTGCCTTCTGTCAACAGAAGCCCAGCTTTGGTCTCTTCCCAGGGCCTCCCCAATGGCTTGGGCATCTCACAGAATGAGCTGGTTCCGAGGGGAGTGTTTCAAGCCTTGCAAGTGGTTTGGCATTACTTCACTGCTTCTTTCTGTCATAGTGAGTCACCGGGCCAGCCTAGATTCAGGGGAGAGGAAACAGACTCTGCCTCTCCACGGGAGCATGGGCAAGGAACCTGTGGTCATCTTTTCTCCACTCTAGAGAAGTGGATGGTGTGTCTGTACACACTGTATGTGTGATGAAGGGGCTCGGTGAGCCTTAAGTCTACAAAGATGACTTCAGAAAACCTGACCATTCCCCAAGGGTTCAGAGTGGTCAGTTCTTCAAAAGTTTCTTTTAATTGTAAGATTATTACACTTTTAAGGCATATTGTAAAATTGAGAAACATTTCAAGGGCATATATTTGCTAAAAATAATAGCTGTGCTTTTTTTTTAAGGTAAAGCAGTTCAGAAATAGTACCTCAGGCAATCATTGATCCTAAATTTAATCTACATGTAGGATGAGAACCCTTGTAAAGGATTCTAACTAGGACCAAATAAAAGAAAAGAAAAGTTAAATATGAAATGAATTAACTGGTAACTTCTTAAGCAGTAGAATTTGCTGATTCTTGGATACCTGAAGTCCACTCATCCTGTGATCTCAAGCTACTGTGATTTTTGGAGCTGTTCTGTGGATCTGGTTTCTATCGTAGGGCAGTCACGGGCTGTGGAGTCAATCCACACTGCCCTTGTGTCAGCACATCTTATAATTCCACTTCAGTTCTGAAACAGTCACGTTCAGAATCAATTTTGAGCTATACCTTTGTAGAGCTGACACATCCTTACATCTTCTGGTTATTCGTTTCTCCCTCTTTTGGTCCATTTGTGCATGAGTTTTTACAAGTTCTGTCCTGTTTTCGGTCCTACCTTCAAAGTGTCCACACACATGTGCCTGGTGCCTAGTTTATTAATTTGGGCCCAACAAGTGTTTGTTGATTGACTTTCTCTGGAGTCTGGCTTGACCACTGCTACTTAAGATGAGGAGTGAGAGAGATTCAAGATGGCAGCATGAGAGGGGACACGGAGAACTCCTCCCAAAACCACAATAGTACAAAAATATAGTTAATTGATACAACTAACCCTAAAACAGCAAGAAGAAAGAAGGCTGAACCAGAATGCATACAGACATCACAAACAGAGCACACCTCATGAAGCAGGGTAACATAAGAAAGCCTTAATCTGGTGGGACCCAAGCCCTTCCCTCACCCCACCTCACCAGCAGGAGGAAGAGAAATAGAGTGGGAAGGGGGTGGAAGCCTGGGACTGCTGAACACCTAGCCCTGGAGATCTGCTTTGTGAGTGGAAGCCTATACTGTGTGGTGCTCTGGAAGTTGTGGAGCTCGGACGGGAGGAGGGCCTGGGAGACTGACATTACGGCCGTTGGTGGAGGATAGGATCCACACCCAGCTGCTCTATGACAGAGGAAGGGCGGGCAGTCTGAGAGGCTTCCTAGCAGCTAGAGGGCTGCTGAAGGGGCAGGGTTTGCACAGAGCTTGCTGCGCGGGAGAATGGAGAGCTGGACAAGGTTGTCTGGGCACGATCTGCACAGCTGGTTGGGAACTTTGAGGAGCTTGAGATGCTCCACCCCCCTGGCTGCCTACTCAGCTCCAAGGCCCCCCACTGTGACACACAGCCTGCTGAGGCTTCCTACTGGCCTGCAGGCACCTGCTCACAAACCGGCAGTCACTGCACTGGCGTCAGGCCAGCCAGAGGGAGGCCATGCCCACAGCAGCTGGAGATGCAAAGCACAGAGGCTTACCCGTGTGTTCTTGGCCCACTGACTCTGACCCTGGAGACAGGCACTGCAGACGGGAATCAGGAAACAGATCTTTCCTCCCCCCCAGGCACTAGCTCTGCTCCCCTATGACCCCCAACCTCACTCTAGGGGCTGAGCAGCTCCAGAGACTGGAGTTTCTGTGCACTAGTAGACACCACACAGAAATATGAAACGTCAAAAGAACACGGTTCAGACCAAAATCTCACAAACCCCAGAAAAAGGGTCAAATGAAACCAAACTCACTAATCTTCCTGAAAGAGAGTTCAAAATAAAAATGATAAACATGATAATGGAGGTACAGAATAATACTCAAGAACTCAGGAATGAATTTAAGTCGGAGATTCAATCAATAAGAAATTCCATATCTGAAATGAAACATCCAATGGAGGGATTTAAAAGCAGATTAGATGTAGTGGAAGAGACAGTAAATGGAATAGAAATTAGAGAAGGGGAATACAAAGAAGCTGAGGCACAGAGAGAAAAAAGAATCTCTAAGAATGAAAGAATATTGAGAGAACTGTGTGACCAATCCAAACGGAACTATTTACATTATAGGGGTACCAGAAGAAGAAGAGAGAGAAAAAGGGATAGAAAGTGTTATTGAGGAGGTAATTGCTGAAAACTTCCCCAATCTGGGGAAGGAGATAGTCTCTCAAGCCACGGAGGTACACAGATATCCCAACACAAGGGACCCAAGGAAGACAATACCAAGACATATAAAAATTAAAATGGCAAAGATCAAGGATAAAGACAGACTTTTAAAAGCAGCTAGAGAGAGAAAAAAGATCACATACAAAGAAAAACCCATCAGGCTATCGTCAGACTTATCAACAGAAACCTTACAGGTCAGAAGGGAATGGCACGGTATATTTAATGCAGTGAAGCAGAAGGGCCTTGAACCAAGAATACTCTACCCGGCAAGGTTATCATTTAAATTTGAAGGAGCGATTAAACAATTTTCAGATAAGCAAAAGCTGAGAGAATTTACCTCCCACAAACCACCTCTACAGTGCATTTTGGAGGGTCTCCTGTAAATGGAAGTATTCCTAAGGCTAAAAAGATGTCACCCAAGGGCTAGACAAAGAGTACAGAATATGATTGATAACATACAAAGAATGAAGGAGGAAGAAAAAGGAGGAAAAAGAAAAAGAACCTTTAGGTTGTGTTTGTAATAGTATACAAAGTAACTTAAATTAGACTGTTAGATAGTGAGGGAATTGCCCTTGAACCTTTGGTAACCACAAATCTAAAGCCTGCAATGGCAATAAGTATGTACCTATCGATAATCACCCTAAATGTAAATGGTCTGAATGCACCAATCAAAAGACATAGAGTTACTGAATGGATAAAAAAGCAAGACCCATCTATATGCTGCGTACAAGAGACTCACTTCAAACCCAAAGACATACACAGACTGAAAGGGAAGGGATGGAAAAAGATATTTCATGCAACTAATAGTGAGAAAAAAGCAGGAGTTGCAGTACTTGTATCAGACAAAATAGACTTCAAAACAAAGAAAGTCACAAGAGACAAAGAAGGACATTACATAATGATAAAAGGGTCAGTCCAACAAGAGGATATAACTATTATAAATATATATGTACCCAACACAGGATCACCTACATATGTGAAACAAATACTAACAGAATTAAAGGAGGAAATAAATGCAATGCATTCATTTTAGGAGACTTCAACATGCCACTCACTCCAAAGGACAGATCAACCAGACAGAAAATAAATAAAGAGACAGAGGCACTAAACAACATATTAGAAAAGATGGACCTAACCAACATCTACAGAACACTCCATCCAAAAGCAACAGGATACACATTCTTCTCAAGTGCACATGGAACATTTTCAAGAATAGATCATATACTAGGCCACAAAAAGAACGTCAGTAAATTCAAAAAGATTGAAATTGTACCAACCAGCTTCTCAGGTCACAAAGGTATGAAACTAGAAATAAATTACACAGAGAAAATGAATAAGCCCAAACACATTGAGGCTTAGTAACATGCTCCTAAATTATCAGTGGATTAATGACAAAATAAAAACAGGGATCAAGCAATATATGGAGACAAATGACAACAATAATTCAACACCACAAAATATATAGGACCCAGCGAAGGCCGTGCTAAGAGGGAAATATGTTGCAATACAGGCCTACCTCAGGAAAGAAGAACAATCCCAAATGAACAGTCTAAACTCACAATTAATGGAACTAGAAAAGGAAGAACAAATGAGGCCCAAAGTCAGTAGAAGGAGTGACATAATAAAGATTAAAGTAGAAATAAATAAAATTGAGAAGAATAAAACAATAGAAAAGAATCAATGAAAGCAGGAGCTAGTTCTTCGAGAAAATAAACAAAACAGATAAACCCTTAGCCAGACTTATCAAGAAAAAAAGAGAGTCTACGCACATAAACAGAATCAGAAATGAGAAAGGAAAAATCACTACAGACACCACAGAAATACAAAGAATTATGAGAGAATACTATGAAAAATTGTATGCTAACAAACTGGATAACCTAGAAGAAATGGACAACTTTCTAGAAAAATACAACGTTCCAAGACTGATCCAGGAAGAAACAGAAAATCTGAATGGACGAATTACTAGCAAAGAAATTGAATTGGTAATCAAAAGACTACCTAAGAACAAAATGCCTGGACCAGATGGTTTCACTGCTTTTACCAAACATTTAGTGAAGACCTAAAACCATCCTCCTTAAAGTTCTCCAAAAAGTAGAAGAGGAAGGAATACTCCCAAACTCATTCTGTGAGACCAACATCACTTTAATACCAAAACCAGGCAAAGACACCACAAAAAAGAAAATTACACACCAATATCCCTGATGAACATAGATGCAAAAATACTCAACAAAATATTAGCAAACCGAATTCAAAAATAGATCAAAAAAGATCATCCATCATGATCAAGTGGGATACATCCCAGGGATGCAAGGATGGTACAACATTAGAAAATCCATCAACATCAGCCACTACATCAACAAAAAGAAGGACAAAAACCACATGATCATCTCCATAGATGCTGAAAAAGCTTTCAACAAAATTCAACATCTATTCATGATAAAAACTCTCAACAAAATGGGTACAGAGGGCAAGAACCTCAACATAATAAAGGCTATATATGACAAACCCACAGCCAACATTATACTTAACAGTGAGAAGCTGAAAGCTTTTCTTTTAAGATTGGGAACAAGACAAGGATGCCCACCCTCCCCACTTTTATTCAACATAGTTCTGGAGGTCCTAGCCATGGCAGTCAGACAACACAAAGAAAAAAAAGGCATCCAGATTGGTAAGGAAGAAGTCAAACTTTCCCTGTTTGCAGATGACATGACAGTGTACATAAAAAATCCTAAAGAATCCACTCCAAAACTAGTAGATCTAATATCTAAATTCAGCAAAGTTGGAGGATACAAAACTAATACACAGAAATCTGTTGTATTCATATACACTAATGATGAACTAGCAGGAAGAGAAATCAGGAAAACAATTCCATTCACAATCACATCAAAAAGAATAAAATACCTAGGAATAAACCTAACCAAGGAAGTGAAAGACCTATACCCTGAAAACTATAAGACACTCTTAAGAGAAATTTAAAAGGACATTAATAAGTGTCCTTTTTTTTTATTATTTAAGACCTTTATTAACAGGTGCTTGCTGTTTGTTGACTTTTTTGAAAAAAATCAAGTTGTAAACTTTTATTACAAATTAAAAATGAGGTTCTTAAAAATCTCAACTTGACCAGATACGAAACAATTTAAAAACCTTTAAAGGTATATTGAGAAAAACCAGGCTTTTTTTTTTTTAAAAACACGCTTGTCATTACCAAAAAGAGACATCTTTAGGTAAAAATAATAAAAACCCCATGCTGCATAGATAATGCAGGTAGTTCTGGTTATCTGGTCAATGGGCAAAAAGCAAGCACTTAAGGTCTTCTGCTCCAATCTTTTGTTCATTTCTTATTGCTGGAATTTCATATTCACTTCTTCTTGTTGGATGACTAAACCGGATGATGGTAGAGATGGTAAGCTGGCATTTACTCAGCCCCGCCCTGCTCAGCCTCGGGAGCGGACGAATTCTCAGCTGGTGGATCGGCTGCTTTTGTCTCTTTGCCATCTTGTGGTTTAGGGTTTTCTGGGCGTCTGCGTCGGTAGTTGAAGTTGCGGCGGTACCGACGTTGAGGTGGCTGCTGACCTTGGGTCTCATCTCCTTGATTCTCCCATGCTCTTGGCTAGGAAGAATTAATATTGTCAAAATAGCCATCCGGCCCGGCTTAAAGCAATCTACAGATTCAATGCAATCCCTATCAAAATACCAACAGCATTCTTCAATGAACTAGAGAAAATCATTCTAAAATTAATATGGAACGACCAAAGACCCCAAATAGCCAAAGCTATCCTAAGAAGGAAGAATAAAGCAGGGGGGAATTACGCTCCCTGACTCCAAGCTCTACTACAAAGCTACAGTAATCAAGACAATTTGGTACTGGCACAAGAACAGATCCATAAACCAGTGGAACAGAATAGAGATCCCAGATTTAAACCCAAGCATATATGGTCAATTTGTATATGTTAAAGGAGCCATGGATATACAATGGGGAAATGACAGCCTCTTCAACAGCTAGTGTTGATAAAACTGGACAGCTACATGTAAGAGAATGAAACTGGATTATTGTCTAACCCCATACACAAAAGTAAACTCAAAATGGATCAAAGACCTGAATGTAAGTTATGAAACCATAAAACTCTTAGAAAAAAACATAGGCAAAAATCTCTTGGACATAAACATGAGCAACTTCTTCATGAACATATCTCCTCGGGCAAGGGAAACAAAAGCAAAAATGAACAAATGGGACTATATCAAACTAAAAAGCTTCTGTACAGCAAAGGACACCATCAGTAGAACAAAAAGACATCCCACAGTATGGGAGAATATATTCATAAATGACATATCCAATAAGGGGTTGACATCCAAAATATATAAAGAGCTCACACACCTCAACAAACAAAAAACAAATAAGCAATTAAAAAATGGGCAGAGGAGCTGAACAGACACTTCTCCAAAGAAGAAATTCAGATAGCCAACAGGCACATGAAAAGATGCTCCACATTGCTAATCATCAGAGAAATGCAAATTAAAACCACAATGAGATATCACCTCACACAACTTAGGATGGCTAACATCCAAAAGACAAACAACAATAAATGTTGGCGAGGATGTGGAGATAGGGGAACCCTCCTACACTGCTGGTGGGAATGTAAACTAGTTCAACCATTGTGGAAAGCACTATGGAGGTTCCTCAAAAAACTCAAAATAGAAATACCATTTGACCCAGGAATTCCACTCCTAGGAATTTACCCTAAGAATGCAGGAGCCCATTTCAAAAAGACATGCACCACTGTGTTTATCGCAGCACTATTTACAATAGCCAAGATATGGAAGCAACCTAAGTGTCCATCAGTAGATGAATGGATAAAGAAGAGGTGGTACATATACACAATGGAATATTATTCAGCCATAAGAAGAAAACAAATCCTACCATTTGCAACAACATGGATGGAGAGAGAGGGTATTATGCTCAGTGAAATAAGCCAAGCCGAAAAAGACAAGTATCAAATGATTTCACTCATCTGTGGAGTATATGAACAAAGGAAAAACTGAAGGAACAAAACAGCAGCAGACTCACAGAACCCAAGAATGGACTAACAGTTACCAAAAGCAAAGGGATTGGGGAGGATGGGTGGAAAGGGAGGGATAAGGGGAGAAAAAGGGCATTATGATTAGCACACATAATGCAGCGGTGGAGGACACGGGAAAGGAAGTATTTATAGAGAAGACAAGTAATGATTCTATAGCATCTTACTACACTGATGGACAGTGACTGTAGTGGAGTATGTGGGGGGATTTGATAATAGGGGGTCTAGTAACCATAATGTTGTTCAAGTGATTGTACATTAACGATACCAAAAAAGAAAAAAGAAAAAAAGATGAGGAGTGAGTCCTCTGCACTCTCTAACTCTGTCCATCTAAAGCAGGATAAGTGGGTGCTGTAAAAAAAAAAAGTAAAGACAAAATATCATGAGCTGTATTTTATGATTTGTTCTTTTTTATTTGACTTTTTCTGTCATTTTTGTTTTCACCTGGGTAATATGAAAAAAGGTTTATATCTAGCAACACTGGATTTTGAGAAAAGCACTAGTGCTTAGAAGAGGAAGAACTCCTCCCCTGACATGTGAGGAATAAGTTTCTGGTCTAAATTCTGCTCTTTCTTAGGTAATTTCTCTTCTTCATTTAAATTAAATGTTGTCTTTAACTGCCTCTTGAATCTGACATGGTGGGCTCAAGACCCTGGAATCTCAAGAAATATGCTTGAGATTTCTGGTTTAATTAAGCAAAAAAAGACCTTACTAATGAAAGCCAGCCATAGCCTCAGATGGAAAAAAATAATAAATTCACTTCCCACAGTTGACTTTGTAAACTGTCACAAGCAAATGAGAAATGAAGTTTTAAAAAATTCTCCTTTAAACTAGAGGATTTCTTAATTAAAAAAAAATTTTTTTTTTGTAGCCAGTGTTAGGGGAACACGCACCAGACCCTCACAATTTCCCCTTTTATAGGACCCAGCATCTCTTTGTAATGGGATTAGTGACCATGTGACCAAGCTCACACTCACAATGTCCCCCTGTTGCTTTCTATTCACTGTCAGTCAAGATGCAGGGGCCTGCAGTAGAGGTCAGGCAGAGAGCACCAGGTCCAGTAAGGAATCATTTTCCAAACTGGCCAGAAAATACTGCAGCCCACCAAACTTTAGTAAGTTATCCTGAATTATTCCTGGTCTTTTAAAACAGGCAGCAGAAATGACAGACAGTAACCAGTTAACAGAAAAAAATAATGCTTCTGTTTGAAATGCTTCTGGTTTTTCTTTTGAACATCATGTGTGTATACCTGATTTTCCTTCTTTTTGTTTGTTTTTAGTGTGGTTTATTGACAATCATTTAGCGTGCTGCAGAGTGCTGGGATGAGCCAGCACAGTAGGCAGCACAGCAAAGGACAGGTGCAGATTTGACCAATTCAACTTGCTGAAACCTGGAACAGAGGTTAGAGCCTGGGACATCTGAGTTTAAATAAGCAGACTTTCAACTGTATTTGCAGCGGGGTATTGCAAGAGAAACTTGGTTGTAGAATGCCAGCTGCTTAAGCTCACCACTGGACAAGATGGAAGAGGACCTGGAAAGTCTAAACTCTTCCTCTGAAAAATGCTACTTCCCTGAATCCCTCGATTCCAGTGATGGGGATGAGGAGGGGATCTTGGCCTGTGAGGATTTGGAAGTTAACCCTTTTGATGGACTGCCATATTCATCACGGTATTATAAACTTCTGAAAGAAAGAGAAGATCTTCCAATATGGAAAGAAAAATATTCCTTTATGGAGAATCTGCTTCAAAATCAAATTGTGATCATTTCAGGAGATGCCAAATGTGGCAAGAGCTCTCAGGTGAGTAGCCACTACAAAAAATCATTTTTTTTAGATCTTGTACTTTTATTTATTTATTTATTATTTTTCATTGAAGCATGGTTGAGATGCACTATTATATTGGTTTCAGGTGTACAACATAGTGATTCCACAATTATATACTTACTAAATGCTCACCACAGTAAGTATAGTTGCCATGTGTCATCATACAAAGATGTTACAATATTACTGATTATATTCCTTTGTACTTTTTTATTACATAATTAGTGTTACAGCATAGTGTTCTGTTTTAATAATGATATCTAAAGCAAAAAACAAAACAAAAAAGAGCATTAGCAATTCAGGCATGACAGTCAAGTTACTTGCCTGATTTTATTTATTAAAGCCAGCTGAGTAACAGTTAATAATACTTACGTGGATAGTAATTGTGTTTACAGTACCACTGAATTTTCTCTAGAATAGTAGAAAAAAGTCCATTCAAATTATCTCATTGAGTATATCATATTTTAAAAGATAAAATAGCTGTTATTTGCCTGCCATAGATTTGGGGATTAACTGCCATGTTTACATGCTCAAGAGTCTGATATCACGATGTCTGGATATGCTTGCTGGTGAAGCCGGGTAAGCTACAGAAATTCAGAAGCACAAGGAAATTCTTATTTTCCTGAATATAAGAAATAAGTGAGCAGCCAAATACTGTGCAGGCCAGGGTCACCCGCTTCAGGATCTAATGTGGAGGAAAGAATGAGGGTACATAGTTAATGAATACTTACCGTCTCGCTTGTTGCTGTTTAATTTGAACCTCGAGTTTTTATTTTAGTGTGATCTATACTTTATTCTTAAATTGTAAAGAAAGCAATAAGTATTTTTATTATGAAATTCATTTATAGATTCTTAAGACATAACAATTAGAATAGACCACAAAGAAGATCTCATAGAACCCCTTTGTTTTTCAGATGACAAAACTCTGGCCCAGAGGGCTTTGATAACCTATCTAACTCATGTCACATAACTTGCAGAGCTGGAATTTTAAGAGCGCTTTCCCTGATACATTGTTGCTTTCAAGTTGCTTATTGTCTCTGAGGCTTGCTTGTTCTAAATGTAACTTAAAGAGAAGGATGGACAAGAGGTGTTTTCTCTTTAATTCATAGCTGCTTGTCTCAGGGTTTATTATGACTTGTTATAGTCAGTTATTGTTACAACAACTGATTTCAGTTTGTCACAAGAAGGTAATGATGAAAACTGAATGAGTATAATTTTCTTGGTTTCTGTGGACAAATGGTAAGTTAAAAAATTATGTAAAGTTTTTATTTTGCAATAACTTCAGACTTACCAAAAAGGTAAATTAGTACAAAGATGATCCATATACTGTTCACCCAGATTCCCCAAATATTAACGTTTTACCACATTTGCTCTATCATTCTCTTTCTGCGCGCACACACACACACACGCACAGATGTTTTATTCTGATCATTTTAAAAGTAAGCTGGTGATAGGATGCCCTTTGCCTCCAAATAATTCAGTGAGTATTTACTAAAAACGGCATAGCCACAGTGTAATTATCAAAATCAGGAATGTAATGTTGACATCTCATTATGTACTTTATAGACATTCAAATTACATCAGTTTTCTCACTAATGGCCTTTATAATAAAAAAAAATCTGTTTTTCTAGTCCAGAATCCAATCTAACATTACATAGCATTTAACTGTCATCTCTCTTTAATCACCTGTGATCTGAAAACAGCTCTTCAGTCCTTCCTTGTCCTTCTGACCTTGACAGTTTCAAAGAGTACAAGTTAGGTATTTTGTACATCCCTCAGTTTGAGGCTGTCTGATGTTTCCTTAATATTAGATTCCATTATGCATCTGTGGCAGGAAGACTGTGTAAGTGCCGAGGTGTCCCCCTTAGTGCATCATATCAGGAGGCACAAGATTTTTTTTTTTTACCCCCATGACTGGTGATACTAAATTTGATAACTTGGTAAGGTGATGACTGTCTTGTTCTTTACGGTGAAGTCACCATTTCCCCTGTTCAGTTAAAAGATATGGGGAGATGCTTTGAGGCCGTGTGAAGTGCCCTTGCTAGCATGCATACACCTGCTAGCGTTAGCATCCTTTGATGCGTCTCACCTTTGGCATTATTACACTGGTGGTAATGAAATGGTGATTCTTCTAATTCTGACATTTCTTCTACATTTAATATTTGAAATTATTCTGTAAAGCTGAGCTTTCTCTTTTTTATTATTTATGTCAGTGTAGACTCAAATTCTTATTATGCTCTATGGATTATAATTCATCACTAAGACCATTTATTTTTTTACTCAAATTATCCTTGATGTGGCAAATGGGAACCTCTTCAGGATGACTTCTGTGTCGCTTTGACATGTCCCCATCATTCTTTGAGCACTACTGTGCTTTGTGGCCCAGGAAGATGCTACAGGCTCATCTGTTAATGTTCCCTGTTCCAATCTTGGAAAAAGCCACTCTTCTCAAGGAGGCCTGCTTCCTTCTAGTGGAGAATTGTATTTAGAAACCAAGCCCATTGCCACAGGCTTATCTTTACTTCTAGGCCCTCTCAATGAACAGAGCAAGGAAATAAATGTGTGTGGGTGTATACACACATCTCTCTATATTTCTACCTACCTGTCTGGCTATGCAACTCTCCATTTCTCTCTTTATCTTTCTCTACTTTTCAGTTTCTGTTTTTCTGTATATATCTCTGTTTTACCTCTCTTTGTATCCATCTCTCTATGCCCTAACAACCACGAAGTCATACTGAGGTCTCGGACTCCAGCTCAGCTCCACAGTGTTCATTCCCATCTTCCCCATGTCCATATTTATAACTCCCTGCTCTATCAGAAATCGGCCGCTCATTATTCACAATATCTTTACTTGTTCAATCTTAGAATACTCATAATGTAGTTTCAGAATTGCTAACCCATACTACCATACAAAACAAAACATTTAAAAATAAATACTCTTTGAGTATTCTTCCAGAACTTGTGATCTTTAAGCATGAGAATTGCTATTATCTTTTATGTAATATGTTCTGTTAACACTTAGCAATGGTTTGTCTTGTCATCTTTAACTTCTCAGTCATTTTAATAAATCATACTTGTTTTCTGTTAAGTGGGAAGGCAGTATTTATCTTCTGGATGGGAGAAATGAAACTAGTACTCAAATGATGAGAGAATGGGTCTATGCTAAACTAATTTAAATAGTGGTAGCATTGGTTGTTTTCTTAATTCTGGAAATGACTTGATTTTTTTTTAAGGGCCTCTAAGACTGTTTTCTTGTTCCTCTGAGTTTTAAGCCTTTCAAAGAAAAGCCTGTCCATAGATCCAAGTGTTTTGCTGGATCCTAAAAGTTCCATCTCTCTTTGTTACAGATGGTATGAAGGCTATTTTGTGACTGCTGTAGGGAGAAGAGGAAAACTTTTCATACATTTATAGAGCCTTTTCCTATTACCTTTATGGGGGCAGGTTTTTGAAAAAGACTGAAAGAAAATTAAGTATTTTTAGAACTATCTATTTTATTTGCTTCTCATTCTCTAGCTTTTGTCCTGAAATTTCCCATGTAATGGATGGGTTAATGAGATGAATAAGTATGATGTAACTGAGATTTAACCTGAATTAAGCAGCTGTATGGTATAGCATATCTCTACCTTATTAACTGAGTAAACTTATCCACCATTTTCTGCTGGTAGATCCAACCTGTGCTCACTCAATATCCAGGTAAGTATAAACCATGCTATCCAAGGATGTGTGCCGTTTATGTCAGAAGGGATCCATTCTGCCATGTTGGTTCACATCGGTGGCGTGAGGGGCACGGTCAGGCACGGGCTCTCTGCAGGAATGTTGGGCTGAGTTGGTGGCCTGTAACATTCCTTTCAACTTTTGGACCCCATGATTCTGGTACTGAAATAAAAGCGAGCAGCCAGGTCCTTGGCACTAGCTGCAGCCTCGACCATCCTAGGGACGGTAAGAGAAGAGAGCAGAAGAGGAATCAGGGCATCATGGAGGGACCAGTGCCCCTCAGTGAGGGCTTGGGGCCTTTGGGAGTAAGACGTGTTCGTCAGTAGCAGCACCATTTCTCACAGGTGCTTTTTGTCTCTCTTCATCTGTGCGTGGATCCATTCTATGAGGTGAAACCATCCGCAGCAGGGGGTAGAAGGGCAGGGCGCCCTACAGTAGTGGCACTTACGTGGGTGTCCTCTTGCCACAGCGGCAGTGAGGAGGCCGCACATGGATCCTCGGTGTCATGATGCTCTCTCGGTCCTGACCAGGCCCAGGACCAGGCCCACTGGAGGACCCGGGGCCCCGGAACCCAGCAGCCCAGCCTCCGTGCCTGTGGCCCACAGTTGGCAATGGAATATCTTTGCTGTCTTTCTGAATTTGCACAACTTGCAGAGCTCCAGTTACTAGCTGAAGTGGATGAAGCCTTGCTGTCGATTGGACCCCATTACCCAGAGGGCCCTCTGACCTACTCTCGCGGCAGTGGGTTGGCCAGGTTCCTGGTGCTTTCCATCCAGGCAGGAGATAAGAGCCAAGGATGCACTTCTCACATCCACCCCACTGGTGGCCTCCCGTGCCCAGCCCAGAGGTGGCCGAGGAGGGCTGTGGGATGCAGTGCAGGGCACACTTCGCTCTCCCACATTTGGCACAACATACGCTCCAGAATAAGGCATTTAAAAAATGGATTGACAGAGTGAGAAGAAATTGTTAGACATCTAAGTTCAGAATGAAAATATTTGAAGTTGTGATTTCTAGAAAGATTTCTAGACCGAATACATTGTGATTTCTAGAAAGGAGAGTTTCTAGACCAAATACATAAATTTGGGTATTGTATCTTGCCAAAAGTTGGAGATAAATTTGTACATAGTTTTTTTTTCATGTGTTGAGTATTTTCCTATTTTGTTTGCCAAATTACATGACTCTTGCTAAGTACTAAAGTACCACTGAGGCAGAGCCAGAGTGGCCTAGAATTCAGGGTTTCTCTGAAAAAAAGGTAAAGCCAGATCACTTACAGAAGAGTGCAGGCTTTCCTAGTTCTCATAGTGCCAGCTCTGTGGCCTGTGTGCTTAGGGAGGGGGATACTTTCAAAGAGAAACTGTAGAGGGAGAAGCGAAATCTCTAAGGGGCACATGATCTTTTGGTGAGACGGGGAGGGCACTGCCGGGACCATGGAAGGGCACTCCCGGAGGGGAATCCTAATGAGGGCACGGAATGGCCAGGCAGTTCTGAGTGCAGAGGATGCAGGAGTCCCCTGTGAAGCTGCAATCTTGGTGACCCTTGTAATTATGAGCTGTTCACATTTCCAGCAGTTGTTGAATCATAATTTTTTTCAACCAGTACTTTGAATTTGCTAAGGCGTCAAACTTTACAATGTGTCTTGGCTTGCTTAGACTGATTCAGAAGGTATGCGAAAGCAGAGAATTTGCAATGAATAGGACCGATGATTTCCTGTTTCTCTCCTTTCTGTTCAGAGACAACCCTGTCGGTTTGCATTTCCATCATTTACCGTCATTATCCACATGGAACTTACTGAAAGGGGCCATGAGGCAGAGCCGCAGTTGAGTGGGCTCTGCAATTAGTTGTGACTTGTGCTCAACTATTAACTTGGCGGTGTCAGCAGACATCCCTACACCGAGCACAATATGCTTGTGTTCAGTCTTTCACTGGTTATTTTAACTAATTGTAGAAGAGCTGCACCCATTTCTTTGCCTCATTGGTGAAAACATTTGCTGTATTGTGCAGGAGGGCAAAAATGACAATGGAGACTTATCAACTACATATATATATATTTTTTTTATTTTTATTTATATATATAAATATATAAATAAATAAAAATATTTATTGCACTGCCAGGCTTCTAGGATATTTATACCATTGTAAACATACTGTGATAATCTAATCTTGCAGGATTTGTTTCTATGAGTAGTAGAAATAAATGAAATGCAGTCAAAAAACAAAATCAGAAGCTTGGGAATATGGCCCATAATCATTTGAAACACGTAGAATTCTAGAGCTTGAAAGTAGCTAGCCATCCTGGATCTTAGAATAATCACCAGTCTGAGCATACACGAGTGTTTTAGTAAGACTTAGATGGTGTAATTTTGGCAAGAACTCTAGCTTTATAAAACAGTGCCCACTGTCGTCATCATGTGTCCCCGGACACTGCCTTTAGGCTGGAAAGAATAATTAAATATGTCGACTGCTGAGAATCTCATGGCTTCAGTTACCATCTGTGTGAAATACTTGGAAACAACTATGGCAGGGTGGATATAACACTAAAAATCAAACGATTTGAATCGGTTTTGGCTGTGAGGTTTCCTGGCAGTCTGACTTGGGCAAGGGACCCTTCTCAGACTCGCCTTGTGTACAATAGTAGAGTGGCCTACATGCCTTCCAGAGATTCCTTTCAGCTCTGAAACTCTGGGACAACTATGCCTTCTAGCTCTGACCCCCTCACTCAGGCTCCTGGCCTGTTTTTCAGTCTATCTCAGAAGAGCCACACGTGGATGTCCTTCAGTCAAGAGGACCTAACTGACCACGTCCATAATTCTCTGGAAGGTCATCTCCTCCACTCTGCATGTTTCACTCCCCACAAAAGCACTTTATGATAATATTTAGCTTCATTCATTTTATTTTAATTTCCAGTTTCCTGTTGCTGCTGATACCATTACCCTAGCATTTGAAGCTAGAAATCTTGGAATACTTGGTTTTTTGCATTAGTCTGATAGTTCTCCCTTTGCAATAAATGTCTCTCAGTTTTGTGCTTCTCTGCCATGCTAAATCCTGGCTACAAAACCTTCTCTTCCATCTTTTCAATTATTATATTAACCATCCATCCATCCAAATATTTATCCTCCCTGTGAAGTGTCAGGTCCTCTGTTAAGTATTGGCAAAAATATGAATCACACATGTCCAGCTTCAGATTCCCAGTCTAGTGAGGAGAAAAAGATTCAAACAAACAGTTTTATACAGTTTTTCACAATAATGTTGTTTGAGTTCTTAGCTTGGGACCTAGATAATGGACCCTGATGCAAAGGGAACTGGTTAAAAAACAAGGATTTGGCAAAAATATAAAATTCCTTAGTAGGGAATGAGGGAGATAGATCTGGTGATTGTGAAGCAACTTATGGTAAAGTATATAGAACCATAGAATTTAAAAATATTTCTGGTAAGTATAATAATTTATTCGTTCAAGTATCTATTGAGTAAAATTATTAGGGATTATTTGGTGACCAAGATCAATAGGTCTTTGTTCTCCCACAGCTCCTCGTCTGGTGGGTGGGTGGGCCCCGGGACGGACCGGCACCTGCAGGAAGTGCGACCCTGGCCCTGGTCACCAGGAAGCACACTGTGGGCTCCTGCCTACAGGGTCACAGAAACCCTTGCAGACAGAGAAAAGGGCACGGGAGCTCAGACTTGAAGCGTAACTGTCATCCATTCAACCCATTTTACAGGAGGGAAATGGAAGCCTAGAGTCTGATCTGCAAATAACAAACTAGTGGCAGGTCAGGCCCAGAATCCTGACTTGGGTCGTTGGTGCCTTGTCACTTGCTGTTTTGTGCCTTGATTTCAGATTTCCTGAGTGCCGCATCTCAGATGTTCATCTTTCACAGGACAAAGTGGGTAGTGAGTAAATAATTACTGATTAGTTTGACAAGGCTGACACCTATCTTAAAATGGAGGAACTACATTTGCACTTTGAGTCCTGGGGAATTTGCAGTCTGCAGTGGTTCGCTGCGGAGCTACTTATGATTTCCAGTATATTATGTTTATCTTTCAAATTATAGTGAGGATAAAAATCTAAGAATTCCATGATGGGTCTGTTAAATAGCAAATTTCAATATAATTAAAAATGTTAAAACTTATAAATACCTTAGATCTACTAAAAAACACTTTAAGAATGATTTATTTTTTAAATACATGTAATGAAGCATGATTTATTGACAGTCCCTTAAGATGTAGCATACAAATGAATTCAGTACGTTCTACTATAATACTACTATAAAATTCTTGCACAAATGAACTTGATAAAAATCAAGTTGATCCATAAGTTGTCAATAAAAGAATTTTTTAAATGAATGACTCAAGCAGCTTTGGAAATGATTCTTTCCAGATCTTGGGCTTATTAAAATTGTACTTACATGATAAATGCCAGTGTACTTTAGCTTTTATTACCAGGGAAATGTTAACTAGGCTTATCTGGTTATTTTGTAATGATCGTTTACATTTAAATATAAATGTTTTAATTTTAAGTCATTATTTTTCATCTAAATGCTATTTAATATTTACATTGCTTAACACACAATAGTTGATAACAGAAGCCATATTTTTTATGGAGACTTCTTGTAACCAGAAAGAAAATAATAATCTGTAAATACATTTGTCTTCTCAGAAATACAGCTGAGATTTAAAATATTTTTTTATTTTGCCTTTTATTTTTACCTGTCTTTTTTATCTGGGAGTCAAACTTTCACAGCTCCTGCTAACTCCTCTATTTGTTCTTAACTTTATTTACTAGTAATAACTATGCATAAACACAGATTGTTCAGCGTTTCACTAAGTTGTAATGCAACCCACACTAGAAGAAAACATTCTTTGTCTTACAAATGTATAAGGTGAATCCGTGGTTTTGTGTTGTTTTCCTAGTGGGAGCTGATCCTATCTCCTTTTCCCTGTAAGGTTCCTCAGTGGTGTGCTGAATATTGCCTTTCCATCCGCTACGAGCACGGGGGTGTGGTATGCACCCAGGTCCACAAGCAGACTGCAGTCCAGCTCGCCTTACGGGTAGCAGATGAAATGGATGTTAACATTGGCCATGAGGTTGGCTACGTGATTCCTTTTGAGAACTGCTCTACCAGTGAAACGATACTGAGGTTGGTTTGGGGGGGGGTTCATCTGCTGTACCTCATGACTCTTGGCTTGTGTTCTACAATCCTAGAAGAGCATATTCTTGCATTCTCTGTTTTTAGCATATGTACTGGGTAATAACTAGTCTCTCTGTCACTAGCCTGACAATAACCATTTGTTCTCCACACTGGTATCACCAGGGATTCCTTGTCTAAACTTCTTCCATGTTTCCCTGATAATCCTCAGGAAAAAGTCACAAGTAGTTAGGTTGGCCCCCAAAGACCTTCACGTTTGTGCTTCTCGAGCTCCACCTCACGATGGGTCCATATGAGTTGTCTGTGTGCCAGCCAAGTTGACATATGTGGGTTGTCTCTGCGTGCCATGTGCCGTAACGCATGCTGTCCCTCTGCTTGGAATGCTCGTGTCTCTTTGGGCAGGGCTGATTCCTCCTAGTTATGCAAGGCTTCCCTGGTCCTTCTGTAGTGTTAATGAGAAAACACTCTGCTGGGCTTCTGTTAAACTTGGTATCAGCCTTCACCATGGCAGGTTAGAGCAGTGTTTTTTAAACTGTACTTTTCAGAATCTCATGAGTTCCAGGGAGTCTTCTCAGTAGCTATGGGAAAGTTGCAGGAAAAAAAACATCCTTTTATCTCTGTTTTTAGCTTCACTGTGAGATTTCCTTTGCGCATAGGGTTCCAAGAACTTAACACATAGAAGAAAAGAGAAAAAAAAGGAAAATTGGAAAAAAAAAATCACTGCTCTAGGCCGCTGTTTCTCAAGCAGTTTTATATCATAGCCCACACAGAAAGTGGGGGTGTCTTACTGCAGGGAACTGGTCAAAGCTGCCTGTAGGCGAAGATGACCATCCCCAGGGCTTCAGCTGCTCCAGGCCCTGCCCAGCCGCACCAAGGGCTGAGAGATAAGCGTCTCAGGAGCAGTGTACCTGCACTTCTATAACCCATTTGTGTGGCACATCGCTGTGCCATGCCCCACCATTGGGAAATCTCTGCTCTAGTGTTCAGGGATGGTATAGCGCAGCGTAGCATAGCAGTATGGTATGGTATGGTGTAGTGTAGTACTATAGCATAGCAGCATAGTATAGTCGAATAGCATAGCATAGCAGTATAATACAGTATTGTATGGCATGGCATAGCATACATAATACAGTATTATGTATAATAGCAATACTGTATAGTATAGTATAGCAGTATAATACAGTATAGTAAAGTATGGGTTGGCATTGCATAGCACCAGATATCACAGTATAGCATAGATAGTATAGCATGGTGTAGTATAGCACTGGAATACAGTAGTACAGTACAGTACAATATAGCAGGATGGGTTTTTTGCATACTCAGATCCCCAGTGACCGACATGAGTGTCCCATGGAGGATGTTCTACACATTTGATGGTGGAAGGAAGGAGTAGTGCCCTGTCCCAGCCAGCTGCTGCAGGCTCTGGGGCAGTTCTTCTCCCAGATGCCCAAATGACTCATTTGGTTTGTACTAATAACTGCTTTCCCTCAAATGCTTATCTTCAAAAATGGAAGACAGTGATCTTCAGGTGAGTGTTAAACCATAGGGAATGTTTCAACCAACATCACCATGACTGGAACTTCTTGAAGATACGTAAACCTCTGCCAGTATAGCCACCATGTCCCTAAGTCATCAAATTAGTATATATTTATAAATTAGCTGCTGTAAAGGGTCTGTATGAGTGATAAAAATGAAATGTAAAAACCTCCCTGCTGCTGAGGAACTCACAAACTAGTCCAAGAGCTGGACAGGACAGGACATAGAACCCTGAAGGATGAAGGAGCCCTCAGCTTGGCAGATTCATTCTTTATCCTTTACATTTTGAAATGGCCTTTCAAATAATCATGATTTTAATTAAAGGACATTCTCACTAGGTCCTAAAGTTACTGTATGTATTTTATATCTTTAATGCCATCTGGACTTCGGAAGCCTTTTGGAAAGGACTCTTGGGTGTAGTCACTTTTCAAATGAAATTACGATGTTTTAATTTGGATCAAGTGTATGTGTGTGTAAATATATAACGTTTTAAGGGAGCCACAGATTTAAATAATGTGGAGAAATCTAATGCTGTTTTCAGAGTAGGTCAAAGATACATCTCACCTCTTAAACATCCATTATGTATTGGGACTCACTTTCATGTGATAGTTTTATGGTGCAGACCCCAGGCATTCAATCCTGACAGCCAAAGGAAGGACTACAATTTAGGGAGAAATGTTTTTAGTGCTTCTCTGCATGAAGCATTCCTTAACATAGAGAAGAGCTTTCAGCTGTGCTGCGGCTGACCAGCAAGTGCATGGCTGAAGGTGGATGGCAGTCTGTAGCCTGCTGGGGCCCCCACAGGCTCCGCCTTCTTCTGCCTCTGCTGGCTGCCTGGTCCTTATGGTCCATTCATCTCCACTTTCAGGTACTCTAGTTGCTGGGACACTGTACTTTCTTTCCCCCGGGATGTCCCCAACCAGTACAGAGTCAGCAGATACTCTGATTTGTTGCTAACAGGGTTTGAGCCACAGCCAAGAGGCCAAAACTATTGAAAAGCCCCCATGATAAAAGGAAGCAACCCCTTCTTTTCCTCCTGGTATTCTGTGCTCTGAAGAGGAGGCCATGCAACTGTAGAGTGAGTGTTCCCACCACTTACTCACCTGGAGCCTTGCTCAAGTCACCCGACTGCCCTGTGCTTATGCTTCCTCAGCCATAAAATGGGGTGATCAAGGTGGCCATGGGGACTAAATGGGCTCATATGTGTGACTGGCACATTGTAAGCACGATGTACATGGTAGCTATTTTTGTAATTATAAAGGTAATTTAGAGCCAGATTCATTTTCTTAGAGACATATGCTAACCATAATTTTTAATAAGCTCAAACCGAATAGCTATTTAAATGAGAAGATTTAAGGTAAAGAAAGGCAATGTTCTATTTTTGTTATTGTCTTTTAATTTTCTTTGTGACCCTTTAGTATCTAATCGATTAGGAACATAATAGGCACTTAGTAAATGTAATCTTTATGCCTACTACCAATTTTTTGGATGCTATATAGAACAACTTGGTTACTACTTTAATCTTTTTTCTCGCCTATTTTGAAACAGTGGATACCTGAATATTATATACCTCAAATAGTCTTTCTGAACTAGATATCAAGGTATCTTATAGAAATGACACATAAATTCCAAATATGGGCCCCTTAGAACACAGATTTTGAAACAATTACTTGAATTTTTGCAATTCCCACCTGTCCGACACCAAATGCAATGGGGTATTTTGTCCTTACATGCATGTAACAGTAACAATATTACACACAGCAGTAATAGTAGTGTAACTTCATTCGGGTACCCAGACCCCATTCCAGTGGGGGTCTTCGCACACATACTTACACCAAGCAATTCTCAAACAGCAGCGTGTTGGAAAACTCAACTCAACTTTGATGCTATCTGCCCAGAGACAGCGCCAGATTCCCAGGTTAAGGGCTCTCTGTTCTGCAACACTGCCCTCCACCCCCACTCCAGATGCCAGTTGCAAGCCCCAGGCAGTTCCCTGGGCTTCAGACCTACCAGCTACAGATTGGAGGTTGCCACGACCTCCCACGCAGGTTCCTTAGGTTTGATTAATTTGCTAGAGCGGCTCACAAAACTTGGCAATAACATTGATGTTTAGCAGTTTAATAACACTTATGTTTACCAGTTTAATAAAATTTACCATAAAAGATACACTTTAACAGCCAGATGAAGAGAGACATAAACCAAAACCCCAAATAAAGAGCTTCTATCCTCATGGAGCTGGGGGCCTGGCTTGGTGGCATGTGGAGGCGGTCTGGTTCCCCAAGCATAGAAGCCCTCCCTGACTGAGAAGCAGGATCCAACTGAGCAGAGCAAACAGAGCACAGCAGAGAGAGAAAAAGCACATTCTACTCATGGATTTTGTGAGGGCTTCATTGCATAGTCATGATTGACTTAAATTATTGGCCATTGGCTGATCCAACCTCCAGCTTCCGCCCTTGGGTGGGGTGGGCAAAGTCTCTCATTAACATGACAAAACACCCATTTCACCTTTAAGACTCAGCAGTGTTTTCAGGAACTATGGATGAGGACCAAATATAACTGGGAAATACATATTTGGTCATGTGAATGACCAAATACGTATTTCTTATAACTCATTATACCACAATTTTCATTTAAGGCCCAATTCAATATATGTAATTTTAGGAAATTATTAATAAAACTTTTCTGTATTTTATTCTTAACTTGCAGAAATTTAGTCTTAGAAATTTAAAATATAAACTGAATTTCCTGAAACCTTGGTGACACGTCTATTTTTTTTATGTAGTTACTAGGAACAGTGCTTTCTTAAGCACTGTACATGAATCTTACTAACTTTAGGTAAGCAATAGATCTCTGTAGAGAATTGAAGACTTACATAGTGAGATTTAGGATTGAGCCTTCGTATTTCCTCGGTATCACGTAATCACCTGGGAGGCCCAGCCTTGCTGGCTGCATCGAGTAGAGTTTTAAGTAAGTTACCATCTTTTTAAATCTTTTTAATTAAGCCTCTATGTATTTACATAACATCATACGGCTCCTCTATGTGGCAGGGAGCATTTTTCTTACGAGATCAGTGCTTAGATGAGTTTTGCTGAGAAGGGAATAGAGATTTAGTTTCTAACATTAAGGAAGTAGCATAAAGTAACTTCTTTTTGACAACGAGAGTGGATAGTAACTTACGTTATTATATCATATTAATCAACCACAAAAGCAAAAGATGACCTAAGAGCTAGATTTTGGGTGCAGCCCTATTTGTTTGCATCTTGCACAAGGTATAGTACTGTAGGATGGAGTGTGTCCTCTTATGTTTGAGAAAAGGAATAATCAGCAATCCATCGCTGCTCGCTTGGTAAGACACAGAACCAGAACAAGCACGGAAAGAAAAGCAGGGAGCAAACAGTTTAATCTCCTAAAGGTGTGAAGCCAGAGCACCTGAATTTTGTCACCAAAACCATGGAGGCCAGGGAAGCAGTCTTAATAATTTGACAATGGCATGAGATGTAGTAGATATTCAGGCTTAAATCTTGGCACTCTCCCTGACTGTGTGCCCTTGAGCAGAGTACTTAACCTTTCTGAACCTCAGTTTCCTCATTAATAAATATGGGATAATGTCTACCTTGAAGATTTATTCTCAAGGTTAAATGAGACGTTGCAACAACATAGTGTGTTGCACACACTAGAAATTTAATAAATGCTTGTTTTCTTCCTTGAAAGGGGTTAATTGAGAACTGTACCAAGGTCCCTAAGACCACCCAAGGTTTGATGACTTGCTAGGAGGACTGACTATTCACAGGATTCAGCAGCTAGTTTAGTCACAGTTCAGGTTTACTGCGGTGAATGGGTACGGGGCAAAACCAGCAAATGGCATGGTACATGGGGTGAAGGCCAGAGGAAACCAGGTCTGGACCCCAGGAGCCCTCCCCAGTGGAGGCACCTACAACATGCTCGGTTCCTCCAGCAGTGAGTTGTGAAAAGGAACATGAAGTGTTGTCACTGTGCTCAGGGTATTACTGGGGACTAGCCATGTAGGCACCCTCTGCCTGCTATGTTCTAAGATTCCAAACTCCCAGGAGGAAAGCAGGTCAGACCACGTTGTGGTATAAACAGTAAGCCCCACGAGCCACTCTTTATCAGTTCTGGGGAGAATCCTCCCAAATCTAAGTTCCCAAACGCCAAGACCAGGCTTGTGAGCAGGCCTTTCTAAGAACAGCAGCCTCCAACCCGCCTTATACAGGACAAATAAATACCTTAAATGGGGAGAAAACTTACAGGATTGGTTTTTCTCAAGGAATGATATAGTAACTAGTATCAAAAAGAGGATGTTTGCATGAGGCTGGCTGGCTAATAGGCATTCACTTTTATTTTTATTTTTAAAAAATACAATCCTAAGAACTGCTGGAAAATTCCATTAGAGCACTAATGACCCTTTCCTCCCCCCAGAATGCTGGCTGATTTGGATGCTGTCCTCAGTAAGTGGTTACTTTTTAGATGCTTTTGTCTGGTTATTATTTAGATGATACTTCACATTTATGTTGACTCTAACATCTTGGTGTTACGATCTCCCACAATGTGCTGACAAGAGCCCTACTAGTGAACATGCTGGGCCAGAATAGGCCTTCTCATATCCTTTCCTTGAAAAGTGTGTGCTTCAACTCAGAATTCCTCCACTGGTAAGAAGGGAAGTCACTTACCTGACAAAGGAATTGTGCAAAATTACGTTTTTGTTGAAAAAGCTCAGGGGAAATGTTAAGTGTAGCTCTTGTTAATAGCGATACTAAATGTGTGGGGCAGAGATCTGTACCTAGGGTTCAAGCGATGGTTTTTAGGGGGTCTGTGAACGTGCATGTATATTTTTCTTTTTTGAAGGTCTATCGATTTTATCAACTTTAAAGGACCTTGGCCTCAATAAAGAGTAGAGCTTCTGATTTGGAGGCAGAGATATAGGAAAGGCATTTTTGTGGCTAGTTTTTTGTATGATTTTTCAGAAGAGGGCTCTAACTTTAATGTGTCTTCCTTGTAGGTATTGTACTGATGATATGTTGCAAAGGGAAATGATGTCCAGTCCTTTTCTGGGGAGCTATGGGGTCATCATCTTGGATGACACACAGGAAAGAAGCATGGCCACTGACGTGTTGCTTGGACTTCTTAAAGGTGTGTTACTAGCGAGACCTGAACTGAAGCTCATAATTAACTCCTCACCTCACCTGATCAGCAAACTCAGCTCTTACTATGGAAACGTGCCCCTCATTGAAGTGAAAAATAAGCGCCCAGCAGAGGTTGTGTACCTGAGTGGGGCCCAAAAGGAGCCCTTCCAGTCTGTTTTGCGCCTTATCTTTGAAATTCACCAATCTGCTGAGAAAGGCGACATTGTAGTCTTTCTGGCCTGTGAACAAGTAAGTAAATAATATTCTAACCTAACAGAATAATAAAGTTACCCATGGGAAATGTTTTAATTTTGAGGGAAAGCTTTTCATAACTAACATGCAGGGTTCAGTTTGCTAATTAACTATTTAAATATTTTTCCATCACACCTCATTGTTTTATACTTTAGAAGAAATGTGGATAGAGTAAAAATAAAGCCCGTGCTGAAAGGAGAACAAGGAAGTGTGTCTAAAATCACACTCTGTTCTGAAAACAAAGACTGGGTGAGGCATCTTGGGAGGGCGGAGAACCGACCTCCAGAGCTGACCTTCTTCTGCCAGATGCAGGGCTGCCCCGAAAGCAGAGCTGCTGCTCTGGGAGCTTGCTGTGGACTGCCTCGGTGGGGAGGATGTGTGCTGCCTCCCCCACCCTCCAGAGCCTTTGTTGGAGATGAGGAATACGACCTAGGTACTCGGCAGAGACTCAAGAAACAAAAAGTACCCACAAATGTTCCCACAGCAGTCAGTGAGTGTTAGGCGGAAACATAATTTACAGTGGGCTGTCTAACCTAGAGGGCCGTCTCTCTGCACTGGGGCTCCTTTTCTTAAAAAGACAAATGAAGAAAACCTTAACTGAGATTCTGGAAATGTCTTTGCCAAAGAATTGAGTGGCTGTTAGGCTTTTATATGGTCGGGGTTCCCTTGGATTGCATTCTTTTTTATTGCAGCTTCGCTGGCCTACTTCCCTCTCTGTTGGCTCCATCCGAAAGCCTCCAGAATCTCAAGAATTAGACTTTTCTTCATAAAGACTGATTTCTTGGTCTTTTTTTTTCCTCTCTGTCAACTCAGCTGGAGAGTATAAGTACTAGTTTACAAACCATGACCAGATATGTAGTGAGTGATTCCAGTGATTAAGTAGAAACCAAACAGGAAATTGATACTGACTAAGCCACCAGCTGAACAAAGCCAAGTATCTCGGCTCTGCAGCAGAGCCTTTCTGACTACTCACATCCTTAAGACATACCTTCAGAACTGTTTATTTTGTTCTGTGTACAAAGCATAAAGGATGACTGATCTCCAGGCTTTGGGAATTTTAGTTTTCTCACAACTTAGGCTTTATCTGTTTCCTTAAAGAAAGTAATTTAGAATCTCAAATATGTGATAACTCCAGCATATTTATCAATTTTCCATGTGTAGATTATATACAATTTCTTGAATAATAGATCTTCTACCTCTTTCTGTGATTTATTATCATTCTCTAAACCTGCATGATTCGAAATATTCAAGAAAGTAATAAAATATCGAAAGAGGAAGGAGAGGATTTATGAAAACAGGCTCTCAGTGTACCTGGGTGAAGGGCTTAAGAAGGAAAGAATGGCAAAGTCAGAAGCCTAAAGCATTTGAAAGTTGGAATTTCTGGGTGGAAAAGAAGACTTACATTTCTGTGAGTAAAAAGTATAATTAAGGCTGATAGGGTGAATAGTCACCTTGCAAGTCAGAGTAAGCAAGAATTTCAAAATGGATTTTTGAAAACTAAAGCTCATAACACAATTGGGGGTAGTGGAAGGTCTTAAGAGTACTGGATTCTTAGAATTTTAATATAAGCTATAATTAGTGACATAGTGACTTGAATTATCAGACTTGAGAAGATGCATTTTTACCTCAGCTTTTGGAAGAAACTGTAAAATCTCAGGGCTTAAGAAGATATATAATTGAAGTCAGACCAGAAAGACATTACCTAGTAAGAAACCATAGTCTTGCAAACTCTCAAAACCTTGAAACTGATCGTGCAGTGAAAGCTGCAGGTGGTTTGCAGGTCTGAGCCTCTGAGAATGAGGCCACAGTTTGGGCTGGGCTGCCGTCCCAGGGACCTCTCCCGGTCCAGGGGCTCCCAGCACACTGCCTTCTCTGACTCTTTGAGGGTGAAGTAACGGCTGTGGAGGCTTGCTGGATGGAGGTGCCCATCCGGGACAAATGCGTGTGTGTCCTTGTGAGGCCATGCAGCAGCCAGATGCAGGGAATTGATGCGTCTTCATTCATCAAGACTTACAGTCACTCTCTTCGCAGTGTAAAGATCTGCCCCAAGTATACCGATTCCGCGGAAAAGAGGAGCATGAGCAGAAGGTTCCTGGTCCTCCCGATGTGGAAGCCCAGTGGGCAGCCTCTGCCCCTGCTTCCTGCGGCCGCGGAGGACCAGGAACAGCTCCGTTAGAGACCTGTGATGCCTGCGCTTTCTTCAGGTGCATCTGTCCTCCCATAAGGCCAAGTTGATTCCGTCCCACTTTACAGTGGTATGGAAGGACGGAGAAGTGCGCTGGTGCACTGGAAAATGGAGTCAATCTTAAAGACTATAATGGTCATGGGAAGTCATCTCTTCTACTTAGATTTTTAGTGAAATCCAATGAACCTAATGAAATGAAGTGGAGCTTCTTCCATTTCGTAGTTTGTCAGGCCCACAGGAAGGTAGACATTGTGGAACCTTAAATTTAAAAGGTGTAAGAATTACATTAAATGACATCATTTTTGTATGAGGTTCTAAAATACTAGTTTTAATTTGAGAAACAAAAATGCTATCTAAATTTCCCTGCTTTTTGAGCATTTTGCTCTACTTGCTTGTGTGTAGTTTTAGGGCAAATAATTTATTTTTCTACTGTATTTGACAGTGAAACATTTTTAAAAGGTATTTCTAAATGGCTGACTCATGCAAAGGTGTAAATGGCAGTGAAAATTTCTTACCTACTTCATTGCATTTCTGCCATTTTAAAGTGCTGTTGGGGCAAAATAATTTTCCAAAATGACCCAGAAAGTGACCCTGATTATAGAGTGAGTTTATATACATGCTCATATTGGAAATCTAGAGATTGTTCTGTAATTCTCAGTCCTGCCACCATTAGAGAGCATAGCGAGGCATCGTCGTCGGTGTGAGTTAACACTTCTGACTGCATCACACTAGACAAATAGGATAAATGCCTGAGGGCATAAACAGTACGTTTCACAAGAGTAAGACCAGTTGGGACTAAAAACAATGAAATTGCTTATAAATTGTATTTAACGTCCCCAAAGAAATGTTCTGATCCAGTTATAACTTCTTTTTGTGTTAAATGATACGCACACAACACAGGTCTTTCCCAGTACACATTATGCAGCACTTGCCTATAATTTTATTTAATCCAGACATTCTTTTAAAGTAGTGAAGCTGTTTATAATGTACTTTATTCCATGGATGATTTTTTTTTCACTTCAGGATATTGAAAAAGCCTATGAAATTGTTTGTCAAGAAGGATCTAACTTAAACCCAAATCTTGGAGAGCTGGTGGTGGTTCCTTTGTATCCAAAAGAGAAATGTGCATTGTTCAAGCCAAGTGATGAAACAGAAAAAAGATGCCAAGTTTATCAGAGAAGAGTGGTGCTAACGACTAGCTCTGGGGAGTCTTTGATCTGGAGCAACACAGTCAAATTTGTTATTGATGTGGGTGTGGAAAGAAGAAAGGTAATTACTGTCAAGTAGTAAATAGACTGCTGGTAATTGTCAAGAATCAGTTTGTTGGGTTCCTACCATTTTATTGACCAGAAGGTAAGGAAGAACTCTATGATCTGTACTTGTTCATACGTGTAAAGCATTATTGCAGCCCACACCTAAGCCTGACTCACATGTTACTGCCTTTCATTAGCAGGTTGATAGTCTCGAAACAAATTAGGTTGAGGTGCCAGAGGAGAAAGTTTTGAGGACAGATACAGCTACGAAAGCAGAGAGGTGGTGGTTCTTGTCAGTGTTTAGCTAAGGTGCCAGCAAAGTAAATTATCTGACTCCTGAAGTAATCTTTTCTTGTGTACCTCTACTGGGTATTTCTGGTAACCCCTTTAATCAAAGTGATTAGCATCTTCCACCAGGTAATTTACTTAGTTTCAAATGCACTGACTTCAGTTTTAGCAAACTGTGGCTTTACAGTTGACATGACAAAATTCCATTCTAAATTTTTTTTAAATACATTATTTTTTATCACTATTTTCAAATAAAATATGAGAAATGGAAATAGGATGTCTCAAACTCTCGAAGACCCTAGAACTTAAGAAGTCATACTATTTAAGAACTGAAAAGAACCTATCCCAAGTATTGATTCCTCATTATCCCTCAAGGAAACTGGTTCTCCTAAAATATGTGCCTCACTGGGACAGAGCAATTCCAGCCAGGATGAAGGTTCCCTGGGAACCAGTCTTAGCTGATCTTATTGAGTTAGTCCACCATTCACAGAAGCCACGCCTATCACTTACCTGTCAAACCACCCTTAAGCCCAATGTGTTAGTGCTGGATGCAGTTTTGTATGAGCTGATCTGACTGGAAGAGCTCGTATGTTAGAGCTGAGACCACTGAGGTTGGTCAGTTTGAACAGGACCTTGAAGAAGCGCCGCCCTGTCAGGTGTCAATCTTTTCTCTGTGTGGCAGATGAGTGTCTGACGTTCCCAGTGTGGTGCTTGCAGAAGTAACACAGCGCTAGTATTCCAGCATTGATGCAGGGGTCCCATATTTATTGAAGCTACAATGAAAGCAGACCTTTCAATCCATTTATCAAAGCACTTGCAGTTTCCATCTCGAGGCAACTGAAACAACAGTAAATATTGTACAAAGACAGCACATCTGTGGCAGCATTGCATGAACTGAAGCGCTGCAAGCAGTGCAGTCACTCCTGGTCCTGTGCACCTGCTAAATCTTGAGTGATCTGACGCTAAAACTACTGTATTTCCGTTTAAAGGTGTACAACCCTAGGATAAGAGCGAACTCACTGGTCACGCAGCCCATCAGCCAAAGCCAAGCAGAGACTCGCAAGCAGATTCTCGGTTCATCTTCTTCAGGTAGCGCTATGCACACAACACTAACTGATGTAAAGCCGTGTGAAGGCAACACAGAGACGTTAAAGCCATTTTCCTTGGGTTCTTCTAGGAAAACTTTTCTGTCTATACTCTGAAGAGTTTGCCTCCAAAGACATGCGGCCACTTAAGCCAGCTGAAATGCAGGAAGCCAACCTAACCAGCATGGTGCTTTTCATGAAGAGAATAGACATCGCGGGCTTAGGCCACTGTAACTTCTTGAACAGACCAGGTAGCTTCGTGCTTACGCGTTAGCAGGCTCTTGGGCTGGGACTCGCCCTCCTACCTCTTGCCACTCCCAGTCCTGACAGCACCGGGCAGGGCAGTGCGAGCAGGCCCGGGATTTGGTTTGTACTGAAGCATTTTTCCCACCAGACGTTAACATTCTCTAAAGTAGTTTAAAGGAAAAAAACCTCCAGGAAATACCTGTTCTGATGCTGGAGAATTGTCTGCATTGGACACTGGGGCCTAGGGAGCCTGGGCCTTAGAAATCAGGAGGGCCAGGGCAGTGTGGAAGCCTAAGTAAGGCTGAAGGCAAAAGAGGGTAAAGGTGGAAGAGCTCCTTGGTGGGAACGTTTGTGAGCAAACGGTTGGCCTGCCTATGGGTCACCTGGGGAAACACACAAGACGTTCCTTCCTTTGTAACTGAGGTCAAAGTTTTATGTGAAGGGGTGAATTTCTGAAGCTCAGGCCTGAGACTGTCCTTACAGTTGGAACATTGGCCTCCCAGGGCAGCCCTCCTCTCATGGGCCCTGAGGAAAGTCCGCTGGCAGAAGGGGGACGGGCTGCCTCCCTCCAGGCCACACCTGGCTGGGGGCCTTGTGGTTCCCGTAGCTACCTGCTTCATTGGAAGCCATAGAATGCTGAATAAAAGGCAAAGGAAATGACAAGGCTGGGGACTTCTTCAGTTTGCCGGGACTCCCAGAGCCGTGGGGCAGTGACCACCAGCTCCAGAAGGGTAGCCAACACGGTCTCCTCTTCACCTCCTGGTCTCTCCACAGACCCAGTGAGCCTGTCCTGTCTGGGGGGTAAACATTCCTTCAGCTCTGGCTAGTGTCAGGGAGGTAATGTCAGCATTCAGTGTGAAATGCCAGCCGCCAGCTGGTGGAAAAAGGTGGAGTGTACGCTTTGCTTATTGCCCATCTGACGCCCGCCTGTCCTCTCAGGAATAGAACAATAATGTGTTTATGGTCTTTGCTGACATGTTGAATCATTTAACACTGCAACAAGCCTTGGAGGCAAACACTATTATTTGCTCCATTTTACAGAGGAGGAAACTGAGTCACAGAGCGATTAGGTAACATACACAAGTGGAGAAGGGGGACAGTGCAGTTGCAGACTATACTCAGCAGTGGCCTAGCACTCTGCTGGCTGGAACGTCAGTGTCTTCTTTCCTTAGAAAACCCCTCTGCTGGTGTTTAGCCACTCCCACGCCGCCCCCAGAACCAGCCTCAGCCTGTCAGCTGCCCCATGCTCAGGGCTGAGGCCGGCTTGGCCCAAAGGCCGTCGTGCAGCTTTCAGAGCGACGGGAAGTCGCCTGCAAGGCCAGGCCGTTTGCCCTTGGCACCACCGCTTGTTCCCTGACCTGCAGCTTGACTTCCTTGAAAGTAAGTGGGTGTTTGAGTCCCCGGATGAAGGTTCCTGATTTATAATACTGTTTGCCCTTCAGTTGATATTTTAGTTTTATTTGTTGTTTAATAAATTAAAGAACTTCCTTAGTTTTTTCCACACTTTGGGACAGTGGTTGAAATTTTCAGTATGTTTATCAAAGGTGGTGAATGACAGTCTCTTAATCTGGATGTTATTTATCAGATGTGCAGAGAGAGGGGTCTTCCAGAAGATGTTGTAAGCAGAGAGCATACTTAAAATGGAAATTGTATCATTTCTACCTCTTTGCAGTGCTCTCTCTTAATTCCCGTATTTGTCAGTCATTTTTTCCAGTGGAGACAGTAAGATTGGCAAGTCCTTGAGAAATATAGGTTATTTTAGAGTTACTCTTTCCCATATATTTCTTATGATTGCTGTCGGGCAGTCCAATCTGGGGAGATCTCCCTTTGCACTAGGTGAGACCTCGACCCGGGGGAGGATTCTTGACTGATGAAGAAAGAATTCACGAGCAGGTCAGATGAGTGTAGATAAGGAAGGAACTCGGTAGAGCGAGAGGAGCAGCGAACGTCAGCAGGTGTTCAGGCAGCAGAGCAGGAAGAAGAGAAGGAGGAAAGGGAAGCCCACTGAACTCCTGCTCAGCACTGAGCAAATCCCTTGCCGGCTCCTAAAGCCAGGGTCCCCTGGCATCCAGTGTCTGCTTGAATCTGCACAGTGTGGGAACCAAGCCCCCACCACCCCAGGATTTGGGGGAGCCACGGAGCACTGGATGGAGTGAGATTATGTTCTGGGAACTTCCTAAAGCAAAGAACAGAGATTTTGGGGCAGGCTGCTAAAGAGCAAGATCGTGCAGCTGCAGCCCCATCCGGGTCACCCAGGCGACGGGAACTTGGAAGTCCAGATCAGAGATCCTGGTAGCCCCTTCCTACTTGTCCGAAGTAGGACAGAGAGAGTGAAGACTTGTGCTTAAGTCTAGAAAACAGAATGAAATAGCAAAGTGTGAATGACAAAAAGACATTTATCACTGGAGGTGGAGGTCAGCAAGTTCTCTTTATGATGAAAAAAATTTCAGAGAAGTGCAATAGGCTTGTGCAACAAGAAAGTTTATTTGATGAGACAGTACACACTCAAGAGTGCAGGCAGCCCAAGAGAGGAGGCACGCTTAAAGAGTTAGGATTTGGGTTTTTAAAGATTTCAAGAATGGGGTCAAGGGCTAGGGAGCGTAGGCTGACATGTATTCTCATAATGTCAGCTCTGGAGATATTATGTCATCATCCATAGTCAGTCCTCTAGACAGTCTGTAAGATAGACTTAACAAGGAATCTGTTAGTCCCCTTAAGGGGTGGGAACATCATTTAGGACCACTCGCCTGGCCTGAAGACAGGGTCAGTCATTGGCTAATCACTGTAAAATATGTTAGGAATCTTACCTCCTAACTCCCTGGTTTTTCAAATGGAATCTTAGCCTTAAGGAGCCTCTCCTGTTCTTACTGTACTGATCATATCTCAGCATCTTTCATCATAAGCAGGAAAAATTACTCATGATGCTTGTCTCATGTCCCTGCCTCATAATGACCAGGAGAATTTGGAGTAAGTAGCAGGAGGGTCCCCTAAAGATGCTAACCTTTGAAAAAGAAAGATGGAAAGGGAAATAGACTGAGCACTTTATCGTCACAAGAAGAACAGCGCTGAAGTGGCTACAGGAGTTGACTGTGGCCGTGCCTGCGGAGCAGCGTCACCTGCCCCGTCTCCAGGCTCCGCCTGGTGTCTCAGCTGGAGGGCGGCAGGTGGATCACGCTCTTTGACAAGGCGGTATCTTTCCCTGGAACCTTTTAGGGACTTTTACACTGAAACTCTCCCAACAAACACTTTGACAGATCAGTTCCTAAGGGAACCCCTTGGAATCTTAAATTTTCAAGGAAGACTGTTACCTAAAGAGCAGTGGGATGTCTGAGAAGGGAAGGGGCCAGAGGAGCCCCTCACTCTCCTAAGGTAGACCTGTGTCCTCTGTGGCCACTTCCTCCTATTGGCTATCTGTTCCTACAGGAAAAGGCTTGCAGACTACAATTAGGCCAAACTGTGCAGTGCCCCTGCCCCATTTGCTGCAGGCTGTGCAAAGTCTGCAGGAAAATATATAGTGCCCCTGGAAGCCACAGCAAAGGAGGTTGGGGTGTGGAGCCCTGGGGGAGGCCGTTCTTGAGGAGGCGGCAGTGGCTTCCCTAGGGCTCAGTGGATCTGACCTCAGCGCATGAATTAGAAAGTTCTTTTCCAGAAGAAGAAGAGGAAGAGGCTAGGGAAAGCATAGAGGCAGAGCTGAGAGGCACACAGGAAAGAGAAGCCTACACAGAGTGTACACAAGGACGACCTTGGCATTTAGGTTCCCGGGACAATCAGTGCGTCACCTGGGGGACAGCCAAGCGGACCCAGTCTTAATGGCTGACTGTGAAGATGGTACCAGCTTTGGCTTATAGTTTCCCCACCTGAGAAAAGAGTTCATTAGGCCTTGCCCCTTTCTAATTAGCTTAAGAAATGGATATACTTGTGGTAAATACACCTATCTAAAAAGGAGTGGCTCTGAAGAAAGAGTCAAAGAATGTGACGTAAAGTTGTAAAATGGTGTGCCAAACTCAGATCCAGTGCATTTCTCTTTTGTAGAAATTGTTGGGGTGACAAGAATTTTAGGAGGTTACAAAGGGGATAAGGTGGGCATGGGGGAGTGGGTCGTACGGCCCAGACAGGATAGGAGATACTAGGGCAGCATTCCTCCAGCCATGATCCCTGGACTTGCATGTACCAACGCCACCCGCCTCACGGCTTTTCCTTGGGTCCCTGAGGAAGAAGGATCTGGAAGGTGAGGGCCTCTGCCACTTGCATCTGTTTCCACATTACTCACTGGTCTTCAGAGCTTCAGATGGCTTGGCTTTTGTCACAGGCCGGTCGGCCACAGTGACCGCTCCACAGACCTTCCTCTGAAGAAACATGTTCATTTTTGCCCTCTGCTCAGCTCTAAAGCCCGAGATGCGCCCTTTGCCTTGGCATCTTCTTTTTATATATATATATATACATAATTTATTTTAGTATCATTAATCTACAATTACATGTGCAATATTATGGTGATTACACTACCCCCTTCATCAGGTCCCCCCCACCAACCGCATTACAGTCACTGTCCATCAGCGTAGTGAGATGCTATAGAGTCACTACTTGTCTTCTCTGAGTTGTACAGCCCTCCCCGTGCCCCCCCAACATTACATCTGCTAATTGTAATGCCTCTTTTTCACCTTGTCCCTCCCTTCCCACCCATCCTCCCCAGTCCCTTTCCCTTTGGTAACTATTAGTCCATTCCTGGGTTCTGTGAGTGTGCTGCTGTTTTGTCCCTTCAGTTTTTTTTCTTTATTCTTATACTCCACATATGAGTGAAATCATTTGATACTTGTCTTTTTTGGCTTGGCTTATTTCACTGAGCATAATACCCTCTAGCTCCATCCATGTTGTTGCAGATGGTAGTAATTGTTTTCTTCTTATGGCTGAATAATATCCCATTGTGTACATGTATCACATCTTCTGTATCCATTCATCTACTGATGGACACTTAGGTTGCTTCCATTTCTTGGCTATTGTAAAAAGTGCTGCGATAAACATAGGGGTGCATCTATCTTTTTCAAACTGGGCTGCTGCATTCTTAGGGTAAATTCCTAGAGTGGAATTCCTGGGTCAAATGGTATTTCTATTTGGAGTTTTGTGAAGCACCTCCATACTGGTTTCCACAATGGTTGAACTAATTTGCATTCCCACCAGCAGTGTAGGAGGGTTCCCTTTTCTCCACATCCTCACCAATATTTGTTGTTGTTTTTGTTTTGGATGTTGGCCATACTCACTGGTGTGGGGTGATATCTCACTGTGGTTTTAATCTGTATTTCTCTGATGATTGATTGGCGATGTGGAGCATCTTTTCATGTGCCTGTTGGCCATCTGAATTTCTTCTTTGGAGAAGTGTCTATTCATGTCCTCTGCCCATTTCTTAATTGGATTATTTGCTTTTTGTTTGTTGAGGTGCGTTAGTTCTTTATACATTTTGGATGTCAACCCCTTATTGGATACGTCATTTATGAATATATTCTCCCATACTGTAGGATGCCTTTTTGTTCTACTGATGGTGTCCTTTCCTGTACAGAAGCTTTTCAGCTGGATATAGTCCCACTTGTTCATTTTTGCTTTTGTTTCCCTTGCCCGGGGAGATATGTTCATGAAGAAGTCACTCATGTTTAGGTCCAAGAGAGTTTTGCCTATGTTTTTTTCTAAGAATTTTATGGTTTCATGACTTACATTCAGGTCTTTGATTCATTTTTAGTTTACTTTTGTGTATGGGGTTAGACTATAGTCCAGTTTCATTCTCTTACATGTAACTGTCCAGTTTTGCCAACACCAGCTGCTGAAGAGGCTGTCGTCTCCCCATTGTATATCTAAGGCTCCTTTATCATATATTAATTGACTGTATATGTTTGGTTTAATGTTTGGATTTTCTATTCTGTTCCACTGGTCTGTGGGTCTGTTTTTGTGCCAGTACCAAATTGTCTTGATTACTGTGGCTTTGTAATAGACCTTGAAGTCAGGGAGCGTAATTCCCCCCATTTTATTCTTCCTTCTCAGGATTGCTTTGGCTATTCGGGGTCTTTTGTGGTTCCATATGAATTTTAGAATTATTTGTTCCAGTTCATTGAAGAAAGTTGTTGGTATTTTGATAGGGATTGTGTTGAATCTGTAGATTGCTTTAGGTAGTATAGCCATTTTGACAATATTTATTCTTCCTAGCCAAGAGCATGGGGTGAATTTCGATTTGTTAGTGTCCTCTTTAATTTCTCTTAAGAGTGTCTTGTAGTTTTCAGGGTATAGGTCTTTCACTTCCTTGGTTAGGTTTATTCCTAGGTATTTTATTCTTTTTGATGCAATTGTGAATGGAATTGTTTTCCTGATTTCTTTTTCTGTTAGCTCATCGTTAGTGTACAGGAAAGCAACAGATTTCTGTGTGTTATTTTTGTATCCTGCAACTTTGCTGAATTCAGATATTAGTTCTAGTAGTTTTGGAGTGGAGTCTTTAGGGTTTTTTATGTACAATATCATGTCATCTGCAAATAGTGACAGTTTGACTTCTTCTTTACCAATCTGGATGCCTTGTATTTCTTTGTTTTGTATGATTTCCATGGCTAGGACCTCCAGTACTATGTTGAATAACAGCGGAGAGAGTGGGCATCCCTGTCTTGTTCCCGATCTTAGATGAAAAGCTTTCAGCTTCTCGCTGTTAAGTATGATGTTAGCTGTGGGTTTGTCCTATATGGCCTTTATGATGTTGAGGTACGTGCCCTCTATACCCATTTTGCTGAGTTTTAACCATGAATGGATGAATTTTGTCAAATGCTTTTTCAGCATCTATGGAGATGATCATGTAGTTTTTGTTCTTCTTTTTGTTGATGTGGTGGATGATGTTGATGGATTTTCGAATGTTGTACCATCCTGGCATCCGTGGGATGAATCCCACTTGATCATGGTGTATGTTCCTCTTGATGTATTTTTGAATTCAGTTTGCTAATATTTTGTTGAGTATTTTTGCATCCACGTTCATCAGGGATATTGGTCTGTAGTATTCTTTTCTGGTGAGGTCTTTGCCCGGTTTTGGTATTAGAGTGATGCTGGCTTCATAGAAATAGTTTGGAAGTATTCTCTCCTCTTCTATTTTTTGGAAAACTTTGAGGAGAATGGGTCTTTTTTCTTCTCTATATGTCTGGTAGAATTCAGAAGTGAATCCATCTGGTCCGGGGATTTTGTTCTTGGGTAGTGTTTTGATTACCAATTCAATTTCGTTGCTGGTGATTGGTCTGTTTCGTTTTTCTGTTCTTGCTTGGTCAGTTTTGGAAGGTTGTATCTTTCTAAGAAGTTTTCCATTTCTTCTAGGTTTTTCAGTTTGTTAGCATATAGATTCTCATAATATTCTCTTATAATTCTTTGTATTTCTGTGGGGTCATTATATTTCCTCATTTCTGATTGTGTTTATGTGTGTAGATTCTCTTTTTCTCTTAATGAGTCTGGCTAGGGGGTTATCTATTTTGTTTATTTTTTCAAAGAACCAGCTCTTGGTTTCATTGATTTTTTTCTATTGTTTTATTCTTCTCAATTTTATTTATTTCTTCTCTAATCTTTATTATGTCCCTCCTTCTGGTGACTTTGGGCCTCATTTGTTCTTCTTTTTCCAATTTCAGTAATTGTGTCTTTAGACTATTCATTTGGGAATGTTCTCCTTCTTTAAATAGGCCTGGATTGCAATATACTTTCCTCTTAGAACTGCCTTTGCTGCGTCCCACAGAAGTTGTGGCTTTGTGTTGTTGTTGTCATTAGTCTCCATATATTCTTTGATTTCTGTTTTGATTTGGTCGTTAACCCATTGATTAATTAGGAGAATGTTGTTAAGTCTCCATGTATTTGTGAGCCTTTTTGTTTTCTTTCTACAATTTATTTCTAGTTTTATACCTTGGTGATCTGAGAAGTTGGTTGGTAGAATTTCAGTATTTTTGAATTTACTGAGTTCTTTTTGTGGCCTAATATGTGGTCTCTTCTGGAAAATGTTCCATGTGTACTTGAGAAGAATGTGTATCCTGTTGCTTTTGGGTGTAGAGTTCTGTAGATGTCTGTTAGGTCCATCTGTTCTAGTGTGTTGTTCAGTGCCTCTGTGTCTTTACTTATTTGCTCTCTGGTTGATGTGTCCTTTGGAGTGAGTGGTGTGTTGAAGTCTCCTAGAATGACTGCATTGCTATTTGCTCCTTTAATTCTGTTAGTATTTGTCTCACATATGCTGGCACTCCTGTGTTGGGTGCATATATATTAAAATGGTTATATCCTCTTGTTGGACTGACCCCTTTATCATTATGTAATGTCCTTCTTTATCTCTTGCTACTTTCTTCGTTTTGAAGTCTATTTTGTCTGATACAAGTACTACAACACCTGCTCTTTTCTCCTTGTTGTTTGCATGAAATATTTTTTTCCATCCCTTCACCTTTAGTCTGTGTATATCTTTGGGTTTGAGGTGAGTCTTCTGTAAGCAGCATATAGATGGGTCTTGCTTTTTTATCCATTCAGTAACTCTGTGTCTTTTGATTGGTGCATTCAGTCCATTTACATCTAGGGTGATTATTGATAGATATGTACTTATTGCCATTGCTGGCTTTAGATTCGTGGTTACCAAAGGTTCAAGGGTAGCTTCTCTACTATCTAACAGTCTAACTTAACTTTCTTGTTAAGTTATTGTGAACACAGTCTGATAATTCTTTATTTCTCTCCCTTCTTATTCTTTGTCCTCCATTCTTTATATACTAGGTGTTTTATTCTTTGCCTTTAATAAGTATTTGGATGATCTGCTTTATTTGCTGTGATTGTATTTTCTCTGGTGACCTCTTTTTAGCCTTAGGAGTGCTTCCATGTAGAGCAGTCCCTTTAAGATATCCTGAAGAGGTGGTTTATGGGAGGCAAATTCCCTCAGTTTTCACTTGTCTGGAAATTGTTTAATCCCTCCATCATATTTAAATGATAATCGTGCTGGATACAATATTCTTGGTTCAAGGCCCTTCTGTTTCATTACGTTAAATATATCATGCCATTCTCTTCTGGCCTGTAAGTTTTCTGTTGAGAAGTCTGATGATAGTCTGATGGGTTTTCCTTTGTAGGTGATATTTCTTCTCTCTCTAGCTGCCTTTAATACTCTGTCCTTATCTTTGATCTTCGCCATTTTAATTATTATGTGTTGTGGTGTTGTCTTCCTTGGGTCCCTTGTGTTGGGAGCACTGTGGGCTTCCGTCGACAGTGAGACTATTTCCTTCCCCAGCATGGGGAAGTTTTCAGCAATTATTTCTTCAAAGACACTTTCTATCCCTTTTTCTCTCTCTTCTTCCTTTGGTATTCCTATAATGCGAATATTGTTCCGTTTGGATTGGTCACACAGTTCTCTTAATATTCTTTCATTCTTAGATATGCTTTTATCTCTCTCTGCCTCTGCTTCTCTGTATTCTTGTTCTCTGACTTCTATTCCATTAACAGTCTCTTGCATCTTTTCCAGTCTGCTGCTAAGCCCGTCAGTTGCTTGTCTCATCTCTGCATTGTCTTTCCTCACTTCCCTCACTTCCTCCCTTAGCTCTTGCATATTACTCTGTAGATCCATCAGTATGGTTATGACTTTTATTCTGAATTCTTTTTCAGGAAGATTGTGCATGTCCATCCCTTCAGAGTCCCTCTCTGGGGTAGTCTGGGTCAGTTTTGTTTGTACCATATTTCTCTGTCTTTTCATGGCGATAGAAGTGGTCAGAAAGAGAAAAAAAGAAGAAAGGGAAAATAGAAGGAAAAAAAAAAAACGCCTGCCAGGTGTAGTTTCTGTGAGGATCCTGTAGGTGGCTCTGCTGCTACACTTCTGCTGCCACGCCGCTCTGCCGGGCCGTTTGTGACTCTGGCTGGGGAGGGAACGAATGGGAGGCTGCTGATTTCTGTGGTAAGTCTCCATGCGACTGCTTTTCCTGGCCAAAGTCCAAGGGGACCAAAATTCCCCAGGACTCCCAGCCTGCTTGGCTGAGTGTGCTGGGACGATCCTGCTCCTCCATTGGACCCATCTCTTTAAGACCCCTAAAAAAGCGCTCGCTTTTCTTTTGTCCTGGGGAACCGGGTGGGTGGACCTGCCATGTTGGAATGTGCCCCTCTGTCTCTCCAATCTCTGATACACCATGCGATATGTGTCAGCGCTCCCCGTGCAGATCACCAGGGCTTGTTATTTCGCGGGCCTGTACTTCCACTCCCTCCCGGCTCTGAATCCTCTCCTCCCACCAGTGCGCTGGGGTAGGGGAGTCCTCGGGTCCCGCTGGGTCCTGGCTCCATATCTTACCGGCCTCGCGGGGTGCCGTGTCCTCTCAGGTGTAGCTGCAGGCTGGTGTCGTCCTGTATCTTCTGGTCTCTCTTTTAGGAATAGTTGTATTTGCTGTATTTTCATAGATATATTTGGTTTTGGGAGGAATTTCTGCTGCCCTGCTCATGCCGCCATGTTCCCGGAAGTCCTGCCTTGGCATCTTCTTGTTTCGGATGGTACATGTGTGGAGAATCAGCGTGCACAGAGAAGAAAAGCAGGCTTTGAAATAGCAAAGATTTTAACAAGCAGACAGCAAACCATCGCCATGGTTTTCCGCGTTCCCAGGGGCCGCCTCTGCACAGCTTATTACTCCATGAGGCTTAGAGCTGATAACCAGGGACAAGGGGTTAGTGGAACTATTTATTTTTGTCTCCTGACAGTACACACCCAACTATTTGCTGCTGTGCTTGGGAAAATATAACTGTGGATTCACTCTGACTCATCGTTTTAGAAGGAAAAACAAAGACGGTGCTTGTGGCTGCCGCATTTGACTCAGCGTCTGACTGAAATGCACAGGCAGCAAACCTGTCACCCGCTTCAGGATTCATGGACAGTGTGAAAATGAATCTGGCCTAACTAGGCTACAGGCTATTAATTGAACCCCTCAATACAGATCTCTTTTAAAAAAGAAACAGTTGTTTTCCCTTTCCTGGTGCCAAGGACTGACCTCCGTCGAGAGCGACAGTCCCTGTTGCTGTGGGTCAGGCAGCTTAGGACTGACTGACCACCTCAGGAAGCAGGTGGCCCTAGACGTCTTTCCTGTGGGCAGGCAGCAGTACCTAACAGAGACTCGGAGACAAACTAGCCAGAATGTACAAGACCACACCAGATGCCGTCTTTGTACTTGGACTCAGAACTCATTTTGGTGGTGGCCAGACTGGCTTTGGAAAACTCAGCCCAAAGACAGACTTGCCAGGCGTGGCATACAGGACATGACAAAGAGCTCAACAAAACGGGGCAGAGTGCAGTCAGGGGCTGCAGAGGCCAGTGCTGGTGCTGGCAGGGGGCGCTGAGGCCGCTGCACTGCCTCCATCTGTGACGGTACAGGTGTCTAATCAGGGTCCGCGGGCCAGTGAGCCAGGGTCTTCTGGGATTCTGTTCACCACACTAGAGAAGTGTGGGTGCTTGTTTGGAAGTCACTGGAAACTTAGGATTTTCCTTTGGAGTTTATAAACAGGCCTTAATTAGAGTCTGTATTAGGGGAGAATGGAGGGCAGGCAGGCACAGACCCGGCAGGCCCCCTGTGGCCTCCCCAGGAGCCCCAATATGGGCCCTCAGCTCTGCAGCAGGGCCCTGCTGCTACTCGCCCCCAACAGCAGGGAGAGGCTAGAAGACACCTGACCAGGCACTGGAGGTCCCAGCCTAGGTCTCTGAATGAATGAACATGACACCGTGTCTGTCTAAAGGCCACATGAAGTTCATGGCTGTATTTAGGTGGCAGGGAGGAATGTGAAGAAGCACAAACCACTCACGGGCCTGTGTGTGAGGGTCTTGGAAGCAGCAAAGTAACATCTTGGAAAGTGAAAAAATCTGGGAGATGCTGAAGGGCGCAGAAAGGAAGCCCTTCCAGCCTTGACACCCATGGAGCTTGTCATGGCTCCAGAGCTCATATTCAAGCCAGGACGTTTGAGAGGAAGAGGGGGCTACAGGGGGGCCCTGGCCCGTCCTCAGCAAGAGGGGCATCGACTTAGGGACTGCTCCAGAAAGCTCGGGCTCCTGAGCAGACTGCCAGGCTTGGTCCCAGCCCTCTCACTCACTGGCTGTGTAATATTCAGCAGTTATGTCACCTTCTCTGTGCCTCAGTTTCTTCATCTGAATATGAGCATAATCAAAGTCATCGTTCATGGAGTTGTCAAGATAAATCAGTTAATATACGCAGGCCCCTTAGAAAAGTGGCTGGCATAAACTGAAGCTGTCATCATCTGTGTAAGCCCTGCCTGAGCTCTGCAACAGGCTCATCGGCCCTGGCTTCAGAAGGCCCTCCAAAGGGTGTTTTATTGGTGTGAGCAGCAGATACTCATGCACAGATGGGAGGCCACACCAGCTTACCTCAGAAACCATGGTAGGTAATGGCAGAGCCTTGGATTTGGGCCTGGAAGACGCTGACGGCATATTGGTTAGAACAGATGCAGCAAAGGCCTGGGTTCAGGTCCTCATTTTACAGCCCTGGAAACAGGCTGGTTAACCCTGTAGCTTTGGCAGGTCACTTACCTTTCTCCCACCTGTGGCATGAGGATAGTGTCTGCCCTCTCGTATCATGGGATTGCTAAGGGATTCAAATAAGGTTATTTACGCAGGAGTGCTGCGTAAACCATATAGGGCTAGAAGGTAGGCAAATGCCAGGTTTTATGAGCAGGTCTTTGTAAAATTAAGTGGAACAGAAGCCTTCCTTCCTTCCTGTCCTTGTCAGAGCAGACTCTTAGTCCCACTCCCCAAAAGTCCCAGGGCTTTTTAAAGTCTGTACCATCAAACCCAGTGCCATCTCTTGATTCTTCAATTTCTCCCCATCTGTGGATTGTCTACTTCAATGTACACAATGGCCAGGTCCCCATCCTGAAATCAGACGGGACCGAAAACTCCATCTTCTCCTTCCGTCCTCCCAAGCTGTGGCTTTGTTCCATCCGTCTCTCCTGTCTGTGTGTGTGTGTGTGTGTGTGTGTGTGTGTGTGTGTGTGTGTGCGCCTGGCATGCAGGGAAAGCGATGTGAATGTAGCTCTTCTCATTCTTCTGCCAGCCACCTCTGTCCCTACCTTCTGTAAGTCCCAGTGGCACTTTGGAGACACGACTCTTTGTTGCAGGATTCATGATTTTCCAGCGTGTGTAATTGTCAGATTCTTCTGGATGCAAGTGTCATTCAGACTGGCAGTAAGCATCAGTGAGCTGAGGAGGAGCTTGGGACATCTCACGAAATCCAAGACTCTTGAGCATGTGGTTGTCCCTGGGGAACTCTCACAACAGAGACTGGGACGTCAGGCTCAGTGTCTCATCTCTGTGTCTCTTGGTTCTCCTTCTCTCTCTTCCCAGTACATGTGGCAGAGTCTTAGCTGCTATCTGCCCTAAGCCGTGTGATGTACTGAGTCAGCCCCTGGAAGCTCCTTAGTTTCTCTTGGTCCAGAGTTTAAACCCCCAGGGAGCGGTCATGGGTTCAATTTGATGAGTCAGCCGTGGCTGGGAGTGAGTGGGGGTAGGGCAGCAGTCACAGTACAAAATCATGTTTCTCTAAGTGTGCAGAGAGGAGTGGTGGTGCAGTCCCTAGAAACGGGGACAGCCGGGAAGTAAACTTGCATTTCCAATACACTGGAAATTGTGGCTTATAAGCAGGCTTATATATGTGTTAAGACCTCCACCTCCAGAAGAGCCAAGATTGGGCCTGTCCAGTGTACACCTGCCCCCAGGGCCTTGCAAGTGCCCAGCAGCACCAGACACTCATAAGTGGCTTGAAAGCAAGTGAGTGAATGAGTTGCGCATTTACCTTATGAGGAAATAAGTCAGGCAACAAAGCAGCCCTGGGGAATGAACTCAGCTTCTTTCTTCCCTTCTTAGTCCTTTCTGAGGCTTGGGCTGGCTGCAGCGATGTGACTTGCTGAGACAGGGTCAGGAGGTGCCCACGGCTCTCTGGTCTGCTAGTGTTCCTGCCAGGGCTTGGCCGGGAGCAGAGCTGGTGAGGGAGAGGTCTGAGGGCCCAGCTGAGTAAGGCTGGGAGGAGCCGGCCGCTGGCCCCGTGCGGCAGACGGCGCTGGGCAGGCGGTGGGAACCCTGTAGGCAGCAAGGCTGGAGACAAAAGGGTCTGGGCTGCCAGTAAGGAGTTTTACCTTTCAGTGAGTATGGAGTTGAAATGTTTCTTTTCCATTTACCATCCTATCGGTACAATCCTTTCCAACTCTAGTGACTCAGCTTGAACCTTAATGCTCTGTCCTTACTGGTGCGAAAGGAGGTTAAGGAGAATAGTGGAAGGAGAGGGACCCACCCTGCCCTGTTCCGCTCCTGGAAGGACTTGAATGTCTAGACATTCATTAGCGTTGTTTGTCATAGCTCACACTTAACGAGCACTGCCATAAGAGCCTTCATGAAACTCTTCTGCTTTTTAGCTAAGACAGTTTTATGGGCCACAATGGGCAGATGTCTTAACATACAGACTGTGGTATTAGCAAATCCTATATACTTATTTACAACAATATATAATAACTTTTTCACCTGTAGAATCTGCAGCCATTAACTCATTCCTTCTAATGTAACAAAACCCCAAGAACATCCGCTGATTTTCTGATGTTAGGACCAGACAGAATTAGGAATTATTTGTCAGTAATCCTGTATGCAGCCAACTCCATTTCAGAACATAAAATAAGAAGGAGTAGGCACCCTATGGGGACAGAGCCCGGCTGTCAAGCCAGATGCATTTAGGGGCAATTGCCGAAGCTCCGTGACGTACAGTGCGGCAGCTGTGCTGATTCACAGAACTTGGTTTCTAAACAGCTTTCAGTAATTAAGCTTCTGCTTGCAACCCCCTCCTGCTGGGTTCAGTCTGAGATGCTTTGTTGCTGATTCTCGCCCCTTCTCCAGCAGGTCAGCTGTTGTCATTTCACGGCTCACTGATGGAACTCTCAGACTTCTTTTTCTAAATGGCCCAACTGTTTCCTTCTTGGGACTGTGGCTTCTCAGATCTCATCTTTGCCCAGGGGTCTCCACGAATGACCGAGGAGTACACCAGGGCTCCGTGGCGGCCCCAGGTGGGGCTGAGGGGTCAGAACTCAGTGATGGGACTCTCCTGGGAAGCCAGGCTCTGCTCGGTTATTACATCTTGATAAGAGAAATCAAAAACAATAGCAGAGTGTTAAGCTTCTTTTCTCCCATTTGGGGATTAAAGCTGTGCTCCAGAGTCTTCCAGCAGACGTCTAGGTTCTCTGCAGGGTTGGTTGGTGGGCTGTTCCTCACAGACCTCACAGTGCTGACACTTGCTTTTCCCAGTAATGGCTTGGGCTGGGCAACCGCTGTCACAGGTCGGAGCATGCCTGTTCCTTGCTCTGCGCTTCTCCCGCCCGAGGACTGGGCGCCCTCAGTTTCACGTCTGCATCAGTGAGTTACTTCTCAGCCCACAGTAGTGGATTCTCCCAGTGTTTTCATTGCGTATTGATAGGAATGGGGAGGGAATTTTATCAAATTTGAGTAGATGATTAGCTTTTGACTTACACAGTTTGCCTAAAATTTTGACAGATAGCTTAGTGATCAAAGTTTGGACAGCAAATGAGTAAATATTTACTCTTCATTACTTTGCACTCCCAGATGCAGATGGGCTAAACTGCTCCTCAGGTCTCCAGAGTCTTCACTTCCTACCCACCATGCACATGTTGGGATTGAGACAAATGAAAGCAATCTAGTAGCTCGTAAATCCTTCAGTTTATTGATGGCACAATACAGCTTTATATTATGTGATTTGCTCCTTTGTGTGGCCCTTTTTAAGTTAACACCATGTACCAGACTGGAAAAACACATGTTTATTTTCATATAACTTGATTCTACAAGGGCAAGAATACCTTGCTTTGAATAAGGGGATTATCTTTTTTTGGTGGAGATTAGCATTTATAATAAACACCACACCATTATCAGTGTTACATAAACTTAATAATAAAGGGATGGAGAAAATCCATTTTTCTGCCCTTATCTGCACTGACAATGCTTTTCACATCCTTGTCAACTATTTCTCTCATCTGTGTGGGTTCTGGGTGACTTTGTATTGATTTTTCTCATTAGAGGATTGTGTTTTCCTGCTCTTCCTGCCTCATAATGTGTTATTGGAAGGTGGACATCGCCCAGGTTCCTGTGTCGGATATTGGACATTTTGTGCCCTCGTAAATACTGTTGAACTCTGTCCTGGGGTGCAGTAGATCCTTTCCGTCCTGGTTTTAAGATTTGTTAGGAGGCCCTGGAGCAGCTCACATCTGGGGCTAGTTTCTCTCTTTGTTTCCTGCCCAAGGCCCCACGAATCATGAGGCTTTCCCATCTGGCTGGTGGAAATGGGCAGTGCCCTCGCCCTGTGAGCACCAGATGCTCCGGGTGGCTCCTTCCCTGGCCGGGGGCAGGGCTGACATGTGCTCGTTGCCTAGTCAAGGGGCCTCTTGTGGATCCTCGCAGCTCTCTCGGTATAGCTGTGTCCTCCCAGGTATTCTGACCTGCAAACTCCGGCCACCTTACTGTCCTTGGACCCTCAGCACTGTCCTCATAACTCCAGGAGTCTGGCAGGCTGCATGTGGACCTGACCATGGCCTGGAAACTCTAGGGCATTAGGCTGGGCAGTTGCAGGCTCTGCTGAGCGGCTCCCCTCAGGAATCGCTGTCCTCCACTGCCTGGTGTTCCTTGTCTTCCTCTATTTTGTCCATTGTTGGTTGTTTCATATGGGAGGGAAGGTCCAGCATCTGTGACTCCCTCTTGGTTGTAAGAGTGTGATGATTATTTGCTTCTTCCCTAGCACCAGAAAGTTTGATGCAGGCTTTGGAAGACTTAGATTATCTGGCAGCGCTGGACAACGATGGGAACCTCTCTGAGTTCGGAATCATCATGTCGGAGTTCCCTCTGGATCCCCAGCTTTCAAAGTCTATCCTGGCATCCTGCGAATTTGACTGTGTGGATGAAATGCTAACGGTTGCTGCCATGGTGACAGGTACCTCTTCAGGACTATTCTTCTGTGTTGTGAATCTGCACCCAGGTTAGGTTTAAATGGGACCCATTTGAAATAGTTCAAGAAGTACCTAACAGAGACAGAGATCAATTTATTTAAAATTTGAGTGATAGTGAAGTATCTTAATAGATCAAGAAGATAGAAAATTATAATTATCTTTGTATAAAAAAATCTTAATCAAAATCTAGTGACTTTGTTAATCAGACATGTAAAAGAAAAACATGTCTCTAGAGTATTCTTCCCCGAATAATTATGTGTGCATGTCTTTTATTTCCTACTGCCTTCTCTCATCTCGGTTTGTATGTTTAATTTATTCTCTTACTGGCAGAACAGGGCCATGGCAGTGCTGCATTAAACCATAGTTCTGATCCTGTTCCGGATCCGGGCCAGAGCACCTCAGGTGCCCTGCTCCCCCTGAATGCAAGCAGGGTGTTAACTATACTGAGCAGACCGAACAAAAGGAAAACACTGTGGCAACTCACCCTAAATGTCTCTGATTTCTAAGTGAACAAGAGTAGCCTTTCCTTGCAGACCAGGGGAGGTGTGCTGCCACAGACAGCAGTGAGCCCTCCCTCTGCGGGTTGTGCTAGGATGAGTGTCCCCCTTATTGCTGACCTTGTGACCTTTCGTGTCCTAAAGCTCCTAACTGCCTCTCGCATCTGCCACGTGGAACTGAGGAGGCTGCCTTGGCTTGTTGGAAGTCATTTTTACATCCTGAAGGGGACCACTTTACCCTCATTAACATTTACAAGGCCTACCAAGACGTGGTGCTGAATTCCACCAGTGAGCGTAAGTGGATGCGTGTGATTCTCAGAAATTATGTAATTCCACCCTTCCTACCCAAAATAAAGCTGAGTTGTTATTCATCAAACACCCTTCTCTTCTGGCCCCGTTGGTCACTTGAGTGGAATGGCGCTTGTGACCCTAAACGCACCGTAGGTTTCTGCTGAGCAGTCTGAACACACATCCCCCTCCCACAGAGCTCTGGCTGCTGCAGGGCCGTGCCTGCCGCCTGTGCTCAGCCTGGCAGCCTTCAGAGCGGATATGGGGATGCAGAGACTCACACCACACAGCTCCTGGCCTCTGGGGCGTGGGGCGGAGGAGAAGGAATGGCCATCGCCAAGGCCCCCTGGGTCCGAGCTGTGCTGGGCACTTTCCGTAACACGGCATCTGCCCTGCCGCATGGAGCGCGAGTGCAGAGCACTCAAAACGCAACACAAAACCAAGCCCAGGTCCTCTTGTCTAAGCAGCACTGTGCCTGTTGATTTACACAAGAGGACACAACGGCAAGGGAACAGAAATTCCTCTGTGTGGAACTCCTGCACCAGGGTTGAAGACAGGAGGATGTAGAGGGCGGCGAGGGCAGAGCAGCATGGGGCAGGCTGGGGCCTCCAAGGCAGCCAGTGGAGGAGCTCCCTTCCTGCGAGGGTTCTTCTCACCTTGGTTTTCCCCGAAGCATCTTTTACCTCCTTTGCTCCAATAGATGGCGTGAAATATTTGAAGTGAAGTGAAAAATATGACAGTAATTTGAGTGGCACAATTTTTTAAAGAACAAAGAACTCGTTTTTCCAAGCTGTGAAGAAAAAGTCAGTGGAGCCCAAGTAGAGGGAATTTGTGGTATCCAGAGAGCAAGCCGGCTGGGTGCCGCGTTTGATCGAGTACGCGCTCTTGTTGCTCAAGTAGGTTCCACCTGAGGGGATAGGACAGGGCCAGCCAGGGTCTTCTGTTCACTGTGCCAAGGCCATGTGACCCCCAGGTCAAGGCAGAACTCAGCTCCATTTAAGTAATTGCAGATGGCAAGAAAGATTAACTTGCAGTGGAACCTGATGACTGATTTTTGACATAAAGATTGCAGCTAGCATAGGTAGACGAGCTTAACTGTAACATAATTAATTCCCAAATCAGCACTAATCCTTTTCGTGTAATTAAAGTTATGTGAGATGTTTTTGTGGATCAGAGGAATTTATACTGTAAGCTTTTCCCCTCCTAGTTTGATTAAATGTTGAAGCCATGTAGATCCTTGCTGTATACACACACAAGACAAAATGTCGATCTTAAGATAAAGATTACGGGTGATACAGTTCTGGTCACACTAGGAACACACTGCTTCCCTGGTGCGGCGGCGGCTCCCCTCCTGGCAGCGCCCCGGGCAGCCATCTCACAGCCACCAGAGGTCCTCACCCTTGCTTCCTCCCTACTACTCACCTCTGTGACCTCCGCTTTAGAAGAATAGAGACACACAGCGTCTTCCGGGCCTAGGCCCTTTCAGCTATGGCACATCTTCTCTTTTGTTCTTTCCCTCCTAGGCTGTGTTGAAAAGTGGTGTCACGATCACTTCCTCAACTGCTGTGCACTGAGGATGGCAGATGTTATCCGAGCTGAACTCTTAGAAATTATCAAGCGAATCGAGCTTCCCTGCACAGAACCTGCTTTTGGCTCAAAGGAAAATGCCCTGAACATAAAGAAAGCTCTTCTGTCCGGTTACTTCATGCAGGCAAGAATGGATAAGGCCACCGATAATGTGGACTTTACACACTTCATGTACTTGGGACAGTCTGACAGGAATCTCTCACTCAGGATGATTCTTTTAATTGATGTTAACTTGAAAATAAAACTAAAAATCATTATGTTATTAAAAATTCTGTATTTAAATATACTTCCCTTCAAGGGGATGAAGGGCTGAGCCACGCTGCTTTGTCCAGGACAGAAGATCTTTTCATTACAGAGGGAAAGTTATCACATCACTCTCTCTGGCTGAACAGGAGACACAGTCCTTCATCTTCCTGTTCGCAATAGTTCACATTTAAATGGTGATATAATGCCCAACAGACACAGGTCATGTCTCACTGGTTTCTTTCCAGAGGGAAGGCTGCCTAATACAGCTCCTCTAAATTGAAGCAGGTTATAGAAATAGCATTGCTTCAATCCAGCAAGTGAAATATTGTGCTATATCCGCATATACTTCAAAGCAGTACTACCGGAGGAAAATGACACATAGCATGCATTTTCTCATCTGTGTGAGCAAAGTAAGTCACCTACATCACAGGGTTGTTAGGATTAAATGAACTAAAACTTCTAGAGTAAAGCACTTGACATTTGAGTTATCATCCATAATGTGGCAGGCAACATGCTAGCTTTAGTTCATGACCCAAACAGGAACCTTTGTAGCTGCACTACTTTAGCATACTGCCTTGAAATTGCTGAAGTTAGTTAACATGGTCATCTCAACGTTTTAGGCAAAACGTGTTTATGGCTTATTGTGTATATATGAAAATAGGAGACACGGGTGGCAAATTTGTAGTCTTAACTATCATGTATTAAATACCTTGGAATTCTTCAAACAAAACTTTTGTGTTGCCCTTCATGTTAATGCAAAATTTTTTCTTTGAAACTCTGCCTTTTAGATTGCTCGGGACGTGGACGGATCGGGTAACTACTTAATGCTGACACACAAGCAAGTTGCTCAGCTGCACCCACTGTCCAGTTACTCCATCACCAAGAAGATGCCAGAGTGGGTTCTCTTTCACAAGTTCAGCGTATCTGAGAACAACTACGTTCGAATTACCTCAGAAATCTCCCCTGAACTGTAAGTTTGACAGAAAAAAAGGGAGTTTCTTTTGAATTCATACTTGAGTAAATGACAAATTTGGCTTTTATCATTTTCAGTTTTAAGTTTATGCTGTGATCTCAAAGACAGGATGATTTCTTAAATAATAGCCATACATACCTGTTGTGAATAGGTGCTCTCGACATAAGTTTAGATTGGTACCAGTATAAAGAGGTAACAGAAAACAAAGCACAGAGCTTCTTTCTAGAGGAACAAAACGCCGCCAACTCTTTGTAGCTGCAGACTGGGGAGGAATACGCTCGGCCATCTCTGGGCAGACGAGCTCCTGGCACTGCAGCTGATGGGGAGGGGAAGGAGGGAGAGGTGGGGACAGGCAGGTACCAGAGGTGCAGGGACTGGGGCCACATGAGTGGGTTTTCTTCTCTGGGCAGTACAAAGCAACTAGAGAGTTTTAAGCAAGGGTAACACGTTCCCCAGATACTACAAAGATCACTCTCACTACTAAGTAAAACAGACAATAGTGAGAAGGGACACTGGTCACAGAGGCTGGATCCATTTGAAGGCACCTCCACATGGGCAGTGATGGTCACAGCAGGAACCAAGGTGACTCCCAGGCAGCCAGCTTCGGCAGCCAGGTGTGGAGTGGCTGGTTAATCAGAGAAAGGCAAAGGTGCCCCCTCTCACCAGCCAATTCTCCCAAGCTTCTGGGCTGATCTTTTGCATGCTGTGATGAACTTTAGGGACACAACACAATTCCATGAAAATCACAGGAAGTATTAATTCTACTAGGAGCAGGCTAAGACACTGAGGAGTTCACACTAAATACCAGTTCTGCAGGTAGATTCTTCAGGACTGGGAAGTGCCCAACATGTTTGGAATCACTCATATACACATACAAATCTAATTTTTTGTTTTGGACAGATTTATGCAAATGGCACCACAATACTATTTCAGTAATCTGCCTCCTAGTGAAAGTAAGGATATCCTGCAGCAAGTAATGGATCACCTATCACCTATTTCAACAATGAAAAATGAACAGAAAATGTGTGAGACATGCCCTGAAACTACTGAACAAAGATGCTCTATACAGTGACTCTGACCCTTCTACACACAGCAGGACGTGCAATAAATATCCCAAAGTTTGCCTAACAAGTTGGTCCACTGGAGTGTCGTGCAGATAGTCAACATGAAGGACATACTTCCCCACACAGGAGAGTCTTGAAAAAATAACACTTTGTATATTATTTTAAAATAAAAAATAGAAGTTTTTATTGAGTTCTTTAAATCACTACTCCATGCTTTTCTTCGTACTGGAAAAATTTTCAATCAACCATTCATAATTTGACCAAATTAAAAAAAAAAGATATTTTGTAAATTGTAAATGTTTCACAGACACAGGTGACAGACCCCTAGTTTTGTAGAGGACCTTAATCTGAATAAAGTCATGAGTTTTTCAGTAAATCTGAGTTTTCTGGTAATTTTGCAAAAACAAGCCCACAACTGTCCACGGGAAATGGGTTAGAGAGACAGATGGTCTTTCAGTTTGTCCATGATTTCATTCATCTTGTCACCTGGAATTAACATCACTGTTCGCAGGGGCTTCATTGGCACATCATCGAAGGACCACCTGCCTCCCAGACGTGTGTCGCTCTCCTCCTGCACTGAGTAGCTGAATTTTAGGATTGCCTTCTAAACCAGATAAATAATCGTACATTAAAAATGCAGACAACATAAAGGGAAAGCTCATTTAGTTGACAACAAAGAGTGTGGTGATTGGCCTATGTTCAAATAAGAACAGGAGCTAAAGGAAGCGAAATGCAGAATAAAATCAGCTCACATGGACATTCAGGAAGAAGTTACAAAATGCTCACCAAATAGATTTTTAACCTACATGAGGACCATGGATAAAAGAGTGTCCCATTTCTAAGATGTGAAACAGCAGTTCGGTGACATTAACACTCCTACCCATTCATATACTGTTTGTATTCCAAGTCACTCATGTTCACGCTTTCATTTGACTCTCAAAATTATGACAGACAAGTGAAATTCAGACTCATAACATTTGACAATTAATGAAATGAATTGTCTTCCAATGCTGGTTTCTTCCCACTGTCCCAGCTGCTTCCTTGGCATAAAACTCTGGTGTGAAGACAGGTAAGTTTGCATAACCAGGCCATCTTAAAACACCCAGACATGCTTCCCTGAAATGGTCTGCGGTGCTGAGGCATAGATTTTTTAAATTTAATTTTCACTATTTACTTCCTGAAAAACCAGGGCAGAGCTGAATCTGCAGTACTTTATAGTCTTCAGTGGAAATCTTAGAAGTAGTAAAGTGATAGAGATCATCCAATCTAGGACAGTATGTTCCCCCTCAGAGATTTATTTAACATTTTTGAGAGCAAGGCAGTGTGAGAAAGAATATTCTCTGGTGTTTGCTTGTCCGTCGTAACACCAGCTACCTTTATTGGAAGAAAGTGGCAGAAATCCAACGAGTGGGATGGCATCCAGTACTATGGGCACAGGACAGTCCACAAGCTGGAATCAGGGGTCATGGGTCTGCCCCAGCTCCTGTACCGGCCAGCTGTATGGTATCTGGTCTCTTTTGGACTCCATGTCCCGTCTGTAAGCAGGGCTCCTGTCTACCTCACGGAGGTTAGTAAGCATATCCTAAACACTGGTCACTATTAGCATGTTAATGGCTTTTCCCTCCTCTCCACACTCATCACCAGCAGTGGGGACAGGGAGCCGGTGACTAACCTCTTGAGGGCCTACGTGCCAGGTGCTGTTACCTGCTGCTGCTGGCAGTATGGAGCAAAACAGTGCCGCACTTGAAGGACTTGGACACAAACAGGAGAGCAATAAAATACTGATTTAATCCTGTTAAGAAGCTTATTTACATCTAAACAAATAGATGAAACAAGACAGTCTCACCTCATAGAAAAATTCTTCCTCTGCATTTGCAAACATTAATTCATCTTTCTCTTGGTTGCTCCATTTCTTTTTGGAATTGTTTCCTGCTTCCACAAATGTCTTGCTAATCAGAAGATAGAAGCAGCACTTCCCACATGGCTTGTTAGTTTTGTGTGCCTCTGCTAGTTCTTTCCTACAAGGCATACACACGGGGTTTGCCTGCCGTCAGGGGAGAGCCATCAGCAAAACAAAGCAGAAAACCAGCCCAGCCTCCTCAGTGGGGCCTGCTGGGACACAGGCCCAGGGAACTAATAGACCTGAAGACGTCTAAAGCAGTTGATTATGGCAGTGCTTTTTACAGATGATGAATCTGTACAAGTAACCAACCGATGAGCATCAGATTCACTCAACATTACTGCTCTGCACGGGCAGAAACTGAAGTATGTAAGAATCAGGATTTTTTTAAAACAACATTTAACAGAAACACACAATGGCCCACGGCCATAACCAGTGCCATTAGAGCACAAGACTACAGCAGGCCCCAATGACTGCAGCCCAGGCCTCAGTCACCCTGACTCACTAGAGACGGCGCGGCGAGGCACACGCACCCCACATTCTAAAGCAGGCAGTGGGACGGCGATGATGTCTTACTCTTTTTTCTTCCTGAAAATTACACCCAAGCCTATGCATCTGGCTAAACAAAGATGTAAAGAAACGCCAAAAAACCCACTTCAGCTGACTTTAATAGAGGATCAGGAGAAGGCAGAGCGCCCTCCTGTGAATCCAAATAAACATGAGCTCAAGCGGGTCAGAAAAGCTAAACAAAAACACTTTGCACCAGAAGTACAATACGAGTGGCAGCTGAGGGACTGAGGAGGAAGGGAGGACAAGAATAAAACTTTTTAAAAAGCAATGAACCTATAAAGGAAAATGGGAGACCTAAATGTTTCAAGGCTGGAGTTACGTTCGCACAAACTCCTGAAGGGAAACCACAGTGCAAGTGCTGTGACCTCTGGGAAGGAACATTTGGTGAAGCCTGGGGGACCTGTCTGTGCTTTCATCCACCTCTATTTCAAAACACAGGCAATACCAATTCTTAGGTCTTCTTAATTTAAAATATTTTTGTAAACTCAAAACGCCTGTATTATAAATAAAACAACAAACCCTGAGAAGCCACAGACATAGTATTGGGTCTATTTCATTAGTTATAAAACATCCAGGGGAATTTAGGAATTTTACTCAGTTTTTGTTACTACCATTGTAATTGTTCAGCATTTGTGTTATAGAAACCTATCTGTAAAAAAGGTGAAAAATTTAGTCCAATGGGAGCAAAGTCTATATAAGTTCTTTTTTTTAATACCATGTAAATCTTTAAGGTTATTAAGACTATAATTCAGCTCTTTAAAAGGCTCATTATCGGTGAGCCCTGCCCCTCACAGGCCGCTGCTTCTGCTGTCACCACACGGCTACTTATCCACGGGGAAAACTTCCCACACCAACACATTCCACTGAAATCACATTTCTGAATCCACTTGGAAAAACCCTGTTCAAAGGCATTTTCCCATCTCTTACTGAAGTTGCTGGTGCATGGGCAGAGCGATCTGTGGAGGGACGTTAATGAATCTTTCACTCAGCAGAAAGCCCACAGGCTTGGTGGTGTCATTTAAAAGCTTGTCCAGCTGTTCAACCATGCTCTTTTCACAGTTCTTCTCACAGAGGCTTAAGATCAACTCCTCAATTTGTTCAGCACACTGGGTACCCTAGGAAGCAAATAGAAGGCTTGCTCTTTATTACAAGCCATCACTTATAGGAGAAAACTTGTGAGAGCTATCACTTTTTATCCTACAGGTAAGGCAGTTTCTTGTCATACAGCCTTTAAAATCTATGTCGTCCGTGTCGACTGCTTATGCATTTCGCAAAAGTAACCACAACTGGCTGTTTACCCTCCCATGATAAGGGTAAGAGAGGATTATACAAATACTCATACACTGGAATAGTAATCCCAGGCCATCTCATAAAGACAGATGGACATAACTGGAAAAAATCATCTAAAAACTAAAGATAAAATGTGACCTGCGTTATATTCTGAGGAGGATAAAGCTGCAGGTTTTTAGTTTTGATTACAACTCATCAGTGAGTCAATAAAAAGGTGAATAAAAACACAAGTAAATATAAATGCCCTCAACTTCAAGAAGCAATGAAGCCTCAGAATCAAAGAACACAACTGCAGAGACAACACAAACAGCACCCATGTCAGTACCAACACCAGGACATCGGTTCCTGAAAAACCAGAAGCTTCTCCCACCACGGAGAGTAAGGGACTGTAACTGGATACAGACTGTTCAAAACAAACGAGGCAAAACACCTTCATAGTGAACCAAGGATCATGATAAGACTACACAAGCATACACACAGCCTTACAGTTAGTATCACTGTCTGATACACAAGAGCTTTCATCATACCTGAAATAAAAGTGGTTTTGGTCTAAGTAATAACCATTCAGATGCCACCCAGTGAAACCAACCTTTCTTTCAGTTAAATTTAAAAGACTTATGAAACCAAAAATCTCATCTTCGTCCACATCGTCATCGCTGTCTTCTGAAACATCCGTTTGCTATTTCAAAAAGAAAAAATATTTCAATTTTATATTTGGTTGGGAAGAAGTATAATACCAAGTCTTGGAACTGAGGTAAATTTAGGTTTTCACTTTTTAAGTTCAACTTTGTTTTATAATCCCCACCTCAGGGAGGCATCAGACACTAGACGCAGGTATCGTGTGTTCGCTCACACCACTTCACCACCTCGCGTCTGTTCCTCCTTTTGCATGGTGGACAATCTCATCCTGCTCTCAGTTTCTTTATACTAGATTCTCAAGACATTTCTCTACTAGAGCCTCAACATATTATACTGATTTTCTCAATATACTAAAAATCCAGAAGAGATAAAACCTCATGAAATATATTATTTTAGTATGTTTTCTAAAAAATTTGGCTGGAGCCAGCCCTTGCTTGTTTCTGTGGGTCCTCAATACTGCCTCACCTAAAAAATTCACATGCTTCCAGAGCACGGGCCTGTCCCGACCACTGGTGAAGAAACAATGCTTGAATGCCACCTATCCCTACCACATGGGCAGGAGAGAAGAAAAGAGGGCAAGAAAGGAAGTGACAAATTAGGCAAACACAAAATTAAAAACAAAATGCTTAACTCTAACTTGAACTTCCTGGCTCCACTCAGAGCCCTGGCCCTGGGGCCTCAGTCGTGGTCCACATTCTCTTTCCTGTGGTGCCCCTTTCCTTGCCCTGTAGTGAACCCCTCTCACTGCACCCCCAGCACCTAGCACGGAGCCTGGCACAGACTAAGTCCTCACGGAATGTGTGCTGAATGTATGAGATGATAGGAGGCTGCTGCTTCTCCACTAACGGACAGCAAGATCCACAACTGCCCCTTGTCTCCCGGAAGTTGTTCTGTGGGAAGGGCTTTACAAGCTCTGCCACACCTTTCAGCATGACTGGTTCAGTTAGGTGTGGTCAGTGGTGCCAGAGCGCCCCCAGCAGTGGGGTGCCTCAGGGCAGAGAGCAGAGTGGAAGTCAAATCAGACCAGGGACTAAAGAGGGCCTGCGAGGAAATGGCTCCTGGATTTAAGCTGGCACTGTCATTGAGTGGGGAGCTCTGGAAAAGGGGAATCACAGGATTTAAAACAAAATATTTCTGCTGAACCTGGTTGTAAAAGTCCACCAGGTTCTTCCTGTAGGAACAAGGAAGGGTAGGGTGGCTCAGGTAAGGAGTGTGTTACCTAAAACTACCTGTCAAGATGAGAGAAGTCTAAGCTCAACAAAACAAGAGGATACAAAAGTAGAGAATGAGAAGGTATTTCTTGAAGACACTAACAGTTCCAGTGAGGGGACCAGGCGCGTGTCCACTCATGAAGGAAGAGGGCAAAGAGTGCAGAAAAAGTGATATACAGCTTGGTCCTCCAAGGTCAACAGCAGATAGTTTCCCTGCACATCAAGTTCCCCACCTGCCATGGCAAAGCCCATGCAGGATGGACAAACAGCTGTGGGAAGCAGAAAGGAACCTCAGTGCCAAGCCCTAGGAAATCCCCATGGTGGCCACTTGGCTCACAGCAATTAGCATCCCCTGGAGCACACAGCGTTCCTCTCCTTGACGAGCTGTTGACCACCTCAGCAACACCTCACGGGGTCTGCCTCTCTGGGGGGCTGGGGTCACAGTCACGTCACAGTTCCATCCACAGCCACCAGCCTCCCCAGCAATAGCCCCTCCCACTTGACCCATCTTGTCCCCTCGCAGGCCACCCTTACCTTTCTAAGCCACTCTGTTCAACAGTTCTTCCTGTACCTAAGTACTGAGCAACTCATCACATACCACCTCGCCCCAAACCTCTCCCTCTACGCAACCACATGCATACAGTGCACAGCCCTCCCCCACCCCTTCCCTCTGCAACCCCAGCAAAGGAAGGGTCCAAACCCCCAGTCCCAAAGGCTCCAGCCAAAGCTCAGGGCAGTCCCTCTCCTAGGATTGTGAAGTCTCTGTCCCTGGGACACCTCAAGTGTCTCTGGAAGCCAAGGAAGCATAACTGTTACCATAGTTACTTGTGTAATCATCCGATGAAAGGCTGAATCCCCCCAGTGACAGTAAGCTTTCTCAAGGATAAAAACGACTCACTGGCATCTACCAGGTGTCAGGAGATCAGGTCTGATAAGAGCAGGTGGCCTGCTTTGTCCCACTGCTCTATCAAGAAGCTACCAGAGGTGTTATTCTCATTTTCTCTACATTTAGTGCCACAAGGTTACTAGTGTTGTCAGAAGGTCTGAAACATGTGCACCATATTTACTGACAAGGATGTTGGTGACCCCATCAGTTCCAGGAATCCAGTGGAGTACTGGTGGTGATAGGAGGAATAGAGGTGGCAACTATGGATACAAACTTTTTCAAGAATTTTGGCTTTGATAACAGTGAGATGGCTGAAGGTGAGGCACAGAGAAACAGACTGAAGTGGAGTCATTTGTTTTGTTTTTTACAAGCTAGACAGCGAGCACTCGGACAGTGAGCAACCATAACAGCTACACATACAGAGCCCTTGCCATGTGCCAGACGCTGTTCTAAGCACTTCACACAGCAGCTCATTTGTTTACTTACCACCCTTCGATGTAGACACCAGTATCATCATTTTCAGAGATGGGAATGGGAATAGATTAAGGTCACTATAGCAGACTGTATTTCCCACAGATGATCCACATTCTCTTCAGACGAGTGACCCACCCCGACAATCCTCCCTCCGAGAGGAAGGGCTTATGTACCCTCCTCTTGAACACTGTTGTCTGCTGATCAACTGATGTTGTCTGCCAATCAAGTGAATGGTAGAAATGACACTATCATAAAATGTGAAGTACTTCCACCCGGTACTTTTGGGCTGCTTGCTCTTGGGTACCCAACCAGTGATGGGGCCACTGGTGCCCCACTGAGTCACAGCTAGACTCCCAGCCAAGAGCCAGCACTAACTTGCCAGACACATGGTTGGCCATTTTCAAAGGGATTCCTCCAACCCCCTGTTGGCCTTCTGCAGCGAATGCAACATGGAGCAGATATAAGTTGTCCTCACTGAGCTCTGTCCAAACCGCTGATCCTCAAACCAAAGGGATGACTACTGCTATTCTAAGACTTGAAGCCATAGAGCAGTTTATTAAGCAGCAGCAGATAACTGAAAGAGCCACAGGATGAGAAGTAGCAGAGGCAGGATTCACTCTGTCCTCCTTCCTCCTCCTCTGAATACTCCACTCCCCCTCAGGTCACTCCTCCGAGACTCCTGTCCAGGTTCTGCCACATATCTTACTCATCCACGTAATGGTGTAGCACCAGAGTATCTGTCCCTGCCCTCCCTGGTCAATCATTACCACTTCTGTGCCTTGAATTACCACTTACCTGCTGAAAATGCCCAGGTTGCCAGCTGTTGCTTAATCTCTGTCTTGCGTATATCACAGGCAAATCGAACCCAGATGTACAAATCCAAATTCATGTCCCCCTCCTAACCTGATCTTCCTCCATGTTTGCTATGATGGTTGCTGGAGCCAGACACATGGGAGGCTTCCTTGCCAACCTTTCCCCTCACTCACAGACCCCTCACTCTTTAAGCCCCATCCTATTTCATCTCTCAAATACCTTCTGAATCAGCCCACTTCTCCCCCTGTCCACTGCAACTACATGTATTACTGCACCTAGTAACACTGGGTTAGTGGAATGGCCTTCTAACCAGTCTCTCTTCCTCCAGTAATACTTCTTTCCACTTTGGGTTCCTGGCCTGCATGCTATAAATCAGGAGGGGCTTAACAGATAATAATAAAGACCTAATTTAATCACAATAAACACAACTGTCCTGCTTACCTTAATCACACTCCCAATATGGTTCTGTTGAATTAAGAGATCTGTTAGTTCCGCGGTGTTCACAGGAGCCTTTAGAAAAAGCTAAGAGGAGAAAAAAACGTATTAAAATCAAAGCATAACTTGCAATGAAACTTCTAACTTCCATATTCAAATAATGAAATTCCAATGATGGGACAGGAAGATGACTGAGAAAAGCAATCCCAAGAAGAAAGGAAAAGCCCAGAAGAATCAAAGAAGCTAAAGGTACTGGAATTGGAGAACAGGTAGTCAGTCAGTGGTAATGTAGGAGGTATGTGAGAGCAGAAGAGAACAAGGGGGAAAGAGAAGGGAGGAGAATGGACGTAAGGCCAAAGAATCTGGTGACTAGGACACTAGAGGCTATTGGGACAGAGAACCAACGCCATCCAGCACTGGGTGACGGAATATGCAGCAGCAAGCAAGGCTTTGAAGCACCAAACAGTACAGTCAGCGATACGGCTGTTATGTAAGAACTCTTCTACCCACAAAGTTCAGATGCAAATTAGAGAAAAACAGAATAGTAGCTCAAGGAATTATCAGATGAAAGGGAGGGTATTTTAGGGCACAGAACACTTGAACATATTAACCAGAGGAAGGAGTCTGGGACAAGAGGCACAAATGGGGGAGTTCACCCCGGCAAAGAAGAGAAACAATTCTTTCTTCCAGGCAAGGTAGAGAAAGGGTAGGAATGAGAATTCTAAAATAAAGGATAAAATTTGACAGCACTTGTGTTGAATGGCCTGGATTTTCTGGCAAGAGCAAATTTTTTATCAAAGAGTAAAAGACAATACCTGCTGCAGTAATTTCCTAATTCCGTTGTAATCCTTATCGGAGATGGAATAAGCTTCAAACTCAATGTTCACTTCCTGTAAATAAACACAAAAAGGTCTTCATACATAACTTTCCAGGATAACTCAGGCATTATTTCCCATTTGGCAGATTTCCTTTTTACTCTACTGCCATTCTTTTTGGCTCTATATCTATAGAACACACCAGAAAAAGGACAAGAAAACGTTACCTAAAGAATTGTCTAGGTTTCAAAATGGGCAAACATGACCAAGACTGCTATCTGCATAGATTATAAAGCACCTTCATGCCATTTCCTCATTTGACACAAAAGCCTGGGAAGAACATAACACTCAGAGTGATAGTTCCAATGCTGAGAAAATCTGCTCTGGATATAACAGTCATATTGGCCCTAAAAGAGAACTTATGTACTGACTGCAGTAAGGGCGGGCAAAGAACAAAATTACTTCAAAAATCCCTGGCATTGCCTAAAGCTTCATTCAGCCCATGGATTTGAGGCTACACTTCATTCACTTCACAGATATTTGCTGAGTACCACCACGTACCAAGCACTATGCCAGGTACTTGAGAGGAAAAGGTAAGCTGAGCAGACATGAATGAGCCTGCAGTTTAAGGGTGAATACAGACGTTAAGAAAATAGTCACAGAAATGAATGTACAATTGCAACTGCAAATGCTACAAGTGCATGGTGCTGTAACATCTTGAAAAAGGAGGTCAGGAAGGTTTTCCTTAGAGAAGTGACACCTGAGCTGGGAACTGAGAATGAGAGAGCTCATAGCACAGGGAACAGCACATACTAAGGACTAAGGCAGGAGAAAATGGTGAGCACAAAGGAATTAAGGAAGGTGTTAGTGGCTGGGTCCCTGATCTATCTGCACAACAACAGACAATGACAGAATTTAAGGGGCAGTGCCAATGAAATCCCATAAACAAAGGATTATTTCACACCAGAAACAAAACCTTAGATGCTTTTAAATGTTACACAAGATCTGGTCTTGAGGATCCTAAATCAAACCTTGTTAAGTGACTTGGGACTCTGATGAACATACTTCAGGTTCTTGGGAAGTTTAGCAGGTTCTTGAATTTGGAGGAGGCCATAGAGGAAAACCAGACCTATTTTGCTTTGCCATCCTGACTGTGCATATATTTAAGCACTCCCCTGACTGCTAAATTTACTAGGGCCTGGATATCAAGGCCAGTTTACAGATTTCATGTCTTGACTCCGTGAAGTAGGCTCAGCCAAATTATGTGATATTAGGCTCAGCAAAATCCAAGGGGTGGTGAGGTGGGGAGGGGGTATTCCAAATAGGATCAAACCAAACCAAGTAACAAATTGTCACTATTCAGTCCTGAATGTATTCCTTAAAAAAAAAAAAGAAATTCTTTTATAATGCTCTTCTAGTGTTTTTTCCTCGTCTGTCTGACAGACAGAGGCCTCACACCTCTGTTCCACGCTACTGCAGAGCTGCCATTCCAACAGATACCAAATGGATCACTGCCCAGCACCTCTTTCATGGATCTGGGTTCCCCATCCATATAGTTTTGGGGGGAACAGCCATCTTTGTAAAATAGAGCCCTGCCATTTATCCTATTCTAAATTCTAAGTTACTTAGAATTTGGAACTAAGATGAACTGTGGCATCTAGCTAGCTTGCTCTTTTGGGTGAAAAATCTCAGAAGATGTTGACATTTTCTGTTTTCTGCTATATGGAGTAGAAACAGAAAGAAAACCAAAAATTTTGAGTGTAACAGAGAAGAGCAAAGTAGAGATGAAAAATGTGAAGGACTTCTCAGGTTCTTTCTAGCATTCCAGGCTCAGGTACCCAGTTCATTCCTGAGGCCTGGCTGCTTTCTTATTCTTGGAGATCTAAGATACCCTTGCATCCTTACTCTAGTTCCCCTTTCTGCTGAAGGTACCCTCCAAGGGTTTCTGTGAAGCACATACAAGAGTCCTAACCACACAACCACAAGAACCTTAACTAAACATGCCTGTCCCTTTTCATCTCATCTTTTCACTACCCCACCTCTGCTCCTTGAAGTTCTCATAAACCACTTTCTGTTGCTGCTCAGCCAGCTGCTTCAAAGACAGTCACCCAGTCCTTTAAATTGGACTCTCTAGGGCTTTAAAAAATACACACATCTTCTTCCTCACATAGACACCATCTTGTTTCAAAACAGATCTGAGGCAGATTTTGTTTCCAAAATCTTTTTCATGGATTTCTACATCAGGGAAATGAGCTGTACATGAGTGAACATCTTAGAAAATGAAAGCCACTTTCAAATAAATAAAAGAATCAATATCCGCAAAGTGTTTCTGTATGGGGAATTGTTCTAAAAGCCTTAACAATTTCTTTAGTCAAAAAGTAGTAAGTAGGAGACTTCCGGGAAGATGGCGGCATGAGCAGGGCGGCAGAAATCCCCTCCCAACACTATATTTATCTACGAAAACACAGCAAATACATCTATCCCTAAAAGAGAGACAGAATACACAGGAAAGCGCACAGCGTGCAGCTACACCCGAGAGGACTCAGCACCCCAAGAGGCGGGTAAGATATGGAGCCACTACCGGAGCACTCCCCCACCCCAGCGTACCGGCAGGAGAGGATTCAGAGCCAGGAGGGAGTGGAAGGACACCCCGCGAAGTAGCCAGCCCCGGTGATCTGCACGAGGAGCGCTGACCCACACCGCAGTGCAGCGAAGATTGGAGAGACAGAGGGGCAGGATCTGAGCGGGGAACGCACTTGCAGCAGGCTGGGGGGGGGGTGGGGGGTGGGGAAGCGCGCGCTTTCTTCAGCAGTCTTAAAGAGACAGGAGCCTAGCGGAGGAGCCGGATCGCCCCAGCACACTCAGCCCAGCAGGCTGGGAGTCCTGGGGAGTTTCAGACGCCTTAGCTGGCGACTGGGGAAGCGTAGCCATACTTACACTTCTCACTGAGATCAACAGCCTCTTATTCGTTCCCACCCCTGTCAGAGCGATAAAGTGCCCTGCGGAGCGGCACAGCCACGGCTGCAGAATAGTGGGGCAATAGCGCCACCTACAGCATTCCCACAGAACCTACTCCCAGTGGGAGTTTTTTTTTGTTTTGTTTTTTCTTTTCTTTCTTTTTTTCTTTCTTTCTTCTTTTTTTCTCTCTTTTTTTTCCTCTTTTTAAAGTCTTAAAGAGCCCAGCTGACATACGTGGCAACTACCAGTGACCAATTCTATAGCCATGAAAAGACAGAGGAATATGGTTCAGACCAAAATCAACCAGACAACCCCAGAGAGGGAGCCTGAAGGGATGGAAATGGACAGTCTTCCTGAAAAAGAATTCAGAATAAAAGTCATAACCATGCTGATGGATCTACAGAGAAATGTGCAAGAGCTGAGGGAGGAAGTGAGGGAAGTGAGGAAAGACAATGCAGAAATCAGACAAGCCATCGACAGGCTTAACAGCACACTGGATGAGATGCAAGAGACTGTTAATGGAATAGAAATCAGAGAACAGGAATACAGAGCAGCTGAGGCAGAGAGAGATAAAAGGATTTCTAGGAATGAAAGAATATTAAGAGAACTGTGTGACCAATCCAAACGGAACAATATTCGCATTATAGGAGTACCAGAGGAAGAAGAGAGAGAAAAAGGGATAGAAAGTGTCTTTGAAGAAATAATTGCTGAAAACTTTCCCTCGCTGGGGAAGGAAATAGTCTCGCAGTCCACAGAAGCCCACAGATCTCCCAACACAAGGGACCCAAGGAAGACAACACCAAGACACATAATAATTAAGATGGCAAAGATCAAAGATAAAGACAGAGTATTAAAGGCAGCTAGAGAGAGAAAAAAGATCACCTACAAAGGAAAACCCATCAGACTATAATCAGACTTCTCAACAGAAACCTTACAGGCCAGAAGAGAATGGCATGATATATTTAACATTATGAAACAGAAGGGCCTCGAACCAAGAATAGTGTATCCAGCAGGATTATCATTTAAATATGAAGGAGGGATTAAACAATTTCCAGACAAATGAAAGTTGAGAGAGTTTGCCTCTCATAAACCACCACTACAGGATATCTTAAATGGACTGCTCTAGATGGAAGCACACCTAAGGCTAAAAAGATGTCACCAGAGAAAATAAAATCATAGCAAAGAAAGCAGACCATCCAAATACTAACTAAAGGCAAAGAATAAAACACCTATTATAGAAAGAATGGAGGAGGAGGAATAAGAAGGGAGAGAAATAAAGAAACATCAGACTGTGTTTACAATAACTTAACAAGAAAGTTAAGTTAGATTGTTAGATAGTAAAGAAGCAACCCTTGAACCCTTGGTAACCACGAATCTAAAGCCAGCAATGGCAATAAGTACATATCTATCAATAATTACCCTAAATGTAAATGGACTGAATGCACCAATCAAAAGACAGAGAGTAACAGAATGGATAAAAAAGCAAGACCCATCTATATGCTGCCTACAAGAAACTCACCTCAAATCCAAAGATATACACAGACTAAAAGTGAAGGGATGGAAAAAGATATTTCAGGCAAACAACAAAGAGAAAAAAGCAGGTGTTGTAGTACTTGTATCAGACAAAATAGACTTCAAAACGAAGAAAGTAGCAAGAGATAAAGAAGGACATTACATAATGACAGAGGGGTCAGTCCAACAGGAAGATATAACCATTATAAATATATATGCACCCAACACAGGAGCGCCAGCATATGTGAGACAGATACTAACAGAATTAAAGGAGGAAATAGACAGCAATGCATTCATTTTAGGAGACTTCAACACACCACTCACTCCAGAGGACAGATCAACCAGACAGAAAATAAGTAAAGACACAGAGGCACTGAACAACACACTAGAACAGATGGACCTAACAGACACCTACAGAACTCTACGCCCAAAAGCAACAGGATACACATTCTTCTCAAGTGCACATGGAACATTTTCCAGAACAGACCACATACTAGGCCACAAAAAGAACCTCAGTAATTTCAAAAATATTGAAATCCTACCAACCAACTCCTCAGATCACAAAGGTATAAAACTAGAAATAAATTTTAGAAAGAAATCAAAAAGGCTCACAAATACATGGAGACTTAACAACACTCTCCCAATTAATCAATGGGTTAACAACCAAATCAAAACAGAAATCAAGGAATATATGGAGACTAATGACAACAACAACACAAAGCCACAACTTCTGTGGGACGCAGCAAAGGCAGTTCTAAGAGGAAAGTATATTGCAATCCAGGCCTATTTAAAGAAGGGAGAACATTCCCAAATGAATAGTCTAAAGACACAATTACTGAAATTGGAAAAAGAAGAACAAATGAGGCCCAAAGTCACCAGAAGGAGGGACATAATAAAGATTAGAGAAGAAATAAATAAAATTGAGAATAAAACAAAAGAAAAAAATCAATGAAACCAAGAGCGAGCTGGTTCTTTGAAAAAATAAACAAAATAGATAAACCCCTAGCCAGACTCATTAAGAGAAAAAGAGAATCTACACACATAAACACAATCAGAAATGAGAAAGGAAAAATCACGACGGACCCCACAGAAATACAAAGAATCATAAGAGAATATTATGAGAATCTATATGCTAACAAGCTGGAAAACATAGAAGAAATGGACAACTTCTTAGAAAAATACAACCTTCCAAGACTGACCAAGCAAGAAACAGAAAAACTAAACAGACCAATCACCAGCAACGAAATCGAATTGGTAATCAAAAAACTACCCAAGAACAAAACCCCCGGGCCTGATGGATTCACTTCTGAATTCTACCAGACATATAGAGAAGAAATAACACCGATTCTCCTTAAAGTTTTCCAAAAAATAGAAGAGGAAGGAATACTTCCAAACTCATTCTATGAAGCCAGCATCACTCTAATACCAAAACCGGGCAAAGACCTCACCAAAAAAGAAAATTACAGACCAATATCCCTGATGAACGTAGATGCAAAAATACTCAACAAAATATTAGCAAACCGAATTCAAAAATACATCAAGAGGATCATACACCATGATCAAGGGGGATTCATCCCACGGATGCCAGGATGGCACAACATTCGAAAATCCATCAACATAATCCACCACATCAACAAAAAGAAGAACAAAAACCACATGATCATCTCCATAGATGCTGAAAAACCATCTGACAAAATTCAGCATCCATTCATGATTAAAACTCTCAACAAAATGGGTATAGAAGGCAAGTACCTCAACATCATAAAGGCTATATATGACAAACCCACAGCTAACATCATACATAACGGCGAGACGCTGAAAGCTTTTCATCTAAGATCGGGAACAAGTCAGGGATGCCCATTCTCTCCACTGTTATTCAACATAGTATTGGAGGTCCTAGCCACAGCAATCAGACAAAACAAAGACATACAAGGCATCCAGATTGGTAAAGAAGAAGTCAAATTGTCACTATTTGCAGATGACATGATACTGTACATAAAAAACCCTAAAGACTCCATTCCAAAACTACTAGAACTAATATCTGAATTCAGCAAAGTTGCAGGATACAAAATTAACACACAGAAATCTGTTGCTTTCCTATACACTAATGATGAACTAACAGAAAGAGAAATCAGAAAAACAATTCCATTCACAATTGCATCAAAAAGAATAAAATACCTAGGAATAAACCTAATGAAGGAAGTGAAAGACCTGTACTCCGAAAACTACAAGACACTCCTAAGAGAAATTAAAGAGGACACTAATAAATGGAAATGCATCCCATGCTCTTGGCTAGGAAGAACAAATGTTGTCAAAATGGCTATACTACCTAAAGCAATCTACAGATTGAATGCAATCCCTATCAAACTACCAACAGCTTTCTTCAATGAACTGGAACAAATAATTCTAAAATTCATATGGAACCACAAAAGACCCCGAATAGCCAAAGCAATCCTGAGAAGGAGGAATAAAACAGGGGAATTACGCTCCCTGACTTCAAGCTCTACTACAAAGCCACAGTAATCAAGACAATTTGGTATTGGCACAAAAACAGACCCACAGACCAGTGGAACAGAATAGAAAATCCAAACATTAACCCAAACATATACAGTCAATTAATATTTGATAAGGAGCCTTGGATATACAATGGGGAGATGACAGCCTCTTCAGCAGCTGGTGTTGGAAAAACTGGACAGCTACATGTAAGAGAATGAAACTGGACTACTGTCTAGCCCCATACACAAAGGTAAACTCAAGGTGGATCAAAGACCTGAATGTAAGTCATGAAACCATAAAACTCTTAGAAAAAAACATAGGCAAAAATCTCTTGGACATAAACATGAGCAACTTCTTCATGAACATATCTCCCCGGGCAAGGGAAACAAAAGCAAAAATGAACAAGTGGGACTATATCAAGCTGAAAAGCTTCTGTACAGCAAAGGACACCATCAGTAGAACAAAAAGACATCCTACGGTATGGGAGAATATATTCATAAATGACGTATCTGATAAAGGGTTGACATCCAAAATATATAAAGAATTCATGCACCTTAACAAACAGCAAATAATCCAATTAAGAAATGGGCAGAGGACATGAATAGACACTTCTCTAAAGAAGAAATTCAGATGACCAACAGGCACATGAAAAGATGCTCCACACTGCTAATCATCAGAGAAATGCAGATTAAACCACAATGAGATATCACCTCACACCAGTGAGAATGGCCAACATCCAAAACACAAACAACAACAAATGTTGGCAAGGATGTGGAGAAAAGGGAACCCTCCTACACTGCTGGTGGGACTGCAAATTAGTTCAACCATTGTGGAAAGCAGTATGGAGGTTCCTCAAAAAACTCAAAATAGAAATACCATTTGACCCAGGAATTCCACTCCTAAGAATTTACCCTAAGAATTCAGCAGCCCAATTTGAAAAAGACAGATGCACCCCTATGTTTATTGCAGCACTATATACAATAGCCAAGAAATGGAAGCAACCTAAGTGTCCATCAGTAGATGAATGGATAAAGAAGAGGTGGTACATATACACAATGGAATATTATACAGCCATAAGAAGAAAACAAATCCTACCATTTACAACAACATGGATGGAGCTAGAGGGTATTATGCTCAGTGAAATAAGCCAAGCAGAAAAGACAAGTATCAAATGATTTCACTCATATGTGGAGTATAAGAACAAAGAAAAAATCCTGAAGGCACAAAACAGCAGCAGACTCACAGAACCCAAGAACGGACTAATAGTTACCAAAGGGAAAGGGACTGGGGAAAATAGGTGGGAAGGGAGAGATGAGAGGGAAAAAGGGGCATTATGATTAGCAGATGTAATGTTGGGGGGGCACGGGGAGGGCTGTACAACTCAGAGAAGACAAGTAGTGATTCTATAGCATCTCACTACGCTGATGGACAGTGATGGTAATGGGGATGGTGGGGGGGACCTGATGAAGGGGTAGTTTAATAACCATAATATTGCACATGTATTTGTAGATTAATGATAATAAAATAAATTATATTAAAAAAAAAGAACAACACCGAGTAAGTTGCAGGTCATAAGACCATAGTGAAGGGCACACCCCTAAGCATCTGCCAGACCTTGAATTTGTCAAAAGGACACTTAGTATAAGGAACCAGTAGGGGCTTTCCAGGGGGTACCACACATATCCTTATTGGCAATGAAATAAATGGCCCAGATTCCTCTTGCAGCTTCTGATTAAACCAGTACCTGGTCCTGACTTAAGATCTGATTAAGAACAGTAGCAGCCCCCCTGACGACACCCACTCCCCGCCAACACATACACACACACACTCCCCAGGCCACAGCCAGGAGCATGCGCTGCGCCAGGGCCAGGTCCTGGGCGACCGACCTTGACACGGGCCCCCAAAGGGCAGTTGTTTGACTGAATGGAACCTCTTATTAAAAATTAATTTCTGTCAAACCCGATTACATATGAACACAGCCTCATTGTGATGGCTACTGTGGTTTCTGGAAACAAACATAGGCCCTACTGTTCCAAAAGCAAGGGGCAATTTAGGATAATTCCGAGTCTTGATCTATGAACATGGAGACACAGCCAGCAGATTCCCCAAGGCTCACAAAGGCATTTGTGCCCCAGGCAGAGCGATCTGGCAACCCGGCACCCCCACACACACACCCTTGTGCTCCTCCCTGGGGCAAATGTGTAGAGATGGGAAAGCATGCTCCCTACTGCTGGTAGACCTCACCTAAGCCAGATCCTACCACTTCTAATAGAGTGTGCTTGCCCTTTGAGAGCTTAGAGCTCCCCCTCTGTAAATATAAAATAACAATGATTAACACCACTACCTAATTCATAGAGCTGCTGTGGTGGATTAAATGAGACAATACATGTAAATCACCCAAATATAGAGAGCAAGCAATCAGCAAATATTCAGCCTGTCTCCCACTGCCACACTGCCATGTACATTCTCATACTGGAGTATTGTCCTCTGCAATGTGTCTTCTAAGTTTAGGGCACAAAATTGGGGGCTGTTGTGTTTTTGAGATCAATGGGTTGAAGAGAATAGAGATCTGAGGTTAAAATACTCTAAACCAAATTTATACATCCTACATATTTCTAATAAAATATGGGTTTTCTCCTCTGCATTGTTTCTTCTACTTCATCTCATGAGATCAAGCAGGAATGAGAATTAGAGGTAGAAATTTCATCATGTCCTCTTCTCCTCCCTACTTTATATAGCTTCAATATTTTTGCCATCAACAACTTTGAAGTTGCATTGCATGATCTTCTCATGCAGTGGAGAGAACCCCAACTTCTAAAATGGGTGCTACCCTACTGACGGAGAAAGAATAGAAAGACCAACAGTGTCCAATGAGATATGGTGACAAGTCTGAAAAAGGGCAAGCAGGCAATTTGAATCAGATAGAAAATGTGTGAGATCATTGACCCAGTCATTCCACTTCCAGGAATTTATCCAAAGGAAATAATTAAGCAAGCATAAACTGATGATTTTCATTATAGCCTTGCCGATCATAGTGAAAAATTGTAAACAAGCTAATGTTCCTCAATAGGTTGGTACATTCATACAATTGAGTACAATGTAATAAAAAGAATTTTAAAGATGAAGTAAAGCTATGCTTAGTGAAATGAAAGGCGTTCTCTATAAATTGTTGAAGTTGAAAAAAAATGGTAGCAGAAAAATACGTGACTAATCTCATTTAGGTAAAAATACAAAAATCTCTTATGTATATTTATATAAGCATTTCTAAAACTGGAAGAATGCTTTGTCAAACTTTTCAGTTGTTATCTCTGGTGGGAGGCTTATAAGAATAATTTTTTAAAATATTTTATGAACCTAGGCATGGTATGAATTTTGTAACTTAAGCCTATACACACTTATAATCACCCAAACAAACAAACAAATAACATTTTTTTTAAAGGTGCTTCAAGGTTTAACCCTTCTCATCTGGAAAATAAAAGAATTGGGAGTATTTCCCTAATAACAAAGTTTCAAAATGTGCAAAACAAAACTGGACAGAATTAAAGGAGAGAGAAACAATTCAACAATCAAGTCACAGATTTGAACATCCCTCTCTAAGCAATTAATAGACTTACTAGACAAAATGTCAGTAAAAATATAGATCTAAACACCATCAACGACCTTGAACCAGTTGATATTGACAGAACACTATATGCAACAACTACCGAATACGTATTCTCTTATGCATGTGATATGGTAGATAGACCATATGCTGGGCCATAAAACAAGTCTAATTTATTAAAAGGTTGGAATTATACAAAGTATGCTCTCTGACCACAGTGGAGGTAAATTAGAAATCAATAGCAAAATGTCTAGGAAATCCAAATGTTTGGAAATCAAATAATATACTTCTAAATAATCCATTTATACACTTCTTGTAAAGTCCAAGAAGAATTTACAGGGGAAATCAGAAAATATTTTGAGCTGAATAATAATGAAAATAAAACTTATCAAACTTCGTGAGATGCAGGTAAAACAGTGACAGAAGATAATGTAGAGCTTTGAATGTTCATATGGAAAAAAGAAAAGTCTAGAATCAATTATCTAAAGTGTCTACATTAGAAGCTAGAAAAAGAAGAACAAAGTAAATCCAAAGTAAGTGAAAGGAAGGAAATAATTCAAATAAGAACGGAAATCAAAGAAATGGTAAACAGACAAACAAAAGAGAAAATACTGTAAAAAGATTGGATGAAAATCTTTAAGGTAACTTTTTTTCCAAAAGGTTCTGTAATTCTAAGTGCATTTAGGACATCAGATTCCCCAAGACTTTCTTCCTATCTGTTTGGGTGACTCATTATTCTATTTAGCAAACATTCATTGATTTTCATGTTTCTCCTAGGCAAAACCTATATAAGATTGTACCTATATACTGCTTGTCCCCCCAGAATATAAGCAAGTATGCACTAAACCCATTTAAAAGCATATGATACTGTGTTTTACATATGCATTTCATTAATAAATATGCACAGCACCCTTATTTGTTCATCTGGTGGGTACCAGGCACAGTTCTAGATGGTGGATTGGTAAGCGTACTTGTAAGTTGGGTAGTATTGCTCCCATCTTACAGTTGAGTTTCAGGGAAGTTAAGTAAGTGACACCGGATCAGAGAGTATTGGTTGAACAGAGATTTACCAACCCATCTCAAAGCCTAGTTTTTAACTGTATTATATAAAAGACACTAAGACACAAAGATGAAGGAACAGAAATGAACCAACACCTATAATATAATATGAGGTGCTATGCAATGGAGGATAAGACAAATTGCCTTGGGAGCATGTTAAAAACAATGTCTAAATCAGCTAAGGAATTCACAAAGCCTCCCAGAGGAGGTAGCATTTGAGCTGAGGCTTGAGGAAGAGGAAAAGTTTGCCAAGAGGGCTAGCAAACATCATTATATGTGAGCTGTGTACTAACTCTGGGAGGGTTACCATTATGGCTTTTTCACAGATGAGAAGACTGAGGTCAAGATGGCTGAATCAGACAGTTCCTATGGTATATGCTAGGGTTTAGTCCCCCACCATTAACATAATTGCCGCTGGGTCTTGCCTAGATCTTGGCAACATCTTGTTTGTTAGTAGCGAAGCTGGATTCCTCCCAGCTCAGCCTGATTCCCAAGCTCAAAACACAGCTTCTGTAAATTTTCTGGATTTTTGAGTCCAAGGTCCTGGTTTCTCAACCAGGTGAGATGACTTTTGGTCAGTCAAAAAGGTGAATGACTTTTGGAAAGAAAGACAATTTAGGCACGTGTCAAGAACCTTGTTCTTCCCACCAAAATAAACCACAGGTGTACCTAAAATAAAATGCAAAAATCTAAAAAATGCTGACCATCACTTCAGATTAAGCAGCAGGCTCCGAACATTAAAAAAAGAAAACCTTTTTCCTTAAACCTCCCTTCTCCCCACCCCCTCCTGCAAGTTGTCTTAAACTCTTTAAGTCAAAACACCGTCTAACTCCAGTCTCCCTTGGAAGGCCTGACTTGAAGCTACCTGAGCATCCTGTCTTTCGGTGACCTTCGGATGACCTGGGAGTTCCACTCACTTTGGGTAGGGCCCCCCCACGCCTCAGATTTACACATCAGTGGGATTTAGCTTCCCTTTTGCTTTAATGGCTCCTCAGAACCTCCCCTTTCTGCAATCCCACCCGTTTCCTTTCTTGTTTCTTTGGCCTTTAAGGGCTATAACCCACCTCTCCTCTCTGAGCAGTGAGGGTGCTGGCAGTCCATGGTGATGGATTGTTTTAAGTTCTTAGGGTTTGTTTGATTGGTTTGGTTGTTTTGTTTTGTTTTTACTTCTCACGTGAGGTAAAAAGTCAAATTGCATTTTCCTTTCACAATCTTATGACTTTGGGTGTTAGCTGGTAATGCTCAACTTCTCTCCCCGTATTAGCCTTTGTTTTTTAGTTTCATTATGGACCTTGCTACACCAGACAGTCAGACTTCCAACTGGTCTATGCTTAAGCTAAAGAAATCATCTTGAAAGGCAGAACCAATACAAGAATCATGCCACTAAATTAACATCATTAAGGCCCAGCATCTGAAAAGGAAACATTAAAAAAAAGAAAAGTCTTTTTAAAGAGAAGGAAAAAGAGTTGGAAAATGTTTGACTTCCGTGGTTCAAGCATTCAGCCTTCCTATCTGCTCTCAGAGAGGTAAGGAAAACACCTTTTTGGTGAGGAGAATGACCACCAACAGCAAAACCCTGTGATTCTGAAATACAATCGCCAGAAAATGCAAAGCCTATTTAGTATAAAGGAAGTAAGCTGCACAGAAAATGTTGTGGTTGTGCAAAAAAGTCTACGTATTTAATGAACTAAAAAGAACACACATAACGAATTCTGTAACAAGGTTTCAAAAGCTTCTTACATCTTTCAGTGGTCTTCACAGTAAACAAATCTCCCACATGGTAGCCTCTGTTTCTATAAGATTGAGTTTGTGCTCTGCAATGCTGTAATCTTCCATCTGGGGCAGTTTACGAATATCTTTCCCAAATGTTAGAGAAACAAAATTCAACCTCATTTTTTCCATTCTTCAAAGGACATACCATGCAGGGCTGCACATTAGTATCCATCAACCAGGAAATACTTAGTAAACAGAATCTGTACTCCATTTATTCTGAGTTTACTTTAAGAAGCCACTTATCTCTTTTAGAAAGACTTCCCTTGCCAATCACCTTTTGGAAAAAGCCTGGGAGAGACACTCCCTGAGGACGTGCAGAATCCTAGGTCAACAGCTTGTGTGGTAGAAGTAAACAACTAAACTATCTACATCTTAGGATCTTCCCTTTTCCTTTCAAAGACAATCATTCATTCTCTTTAGAACAACTGAAACACGTACACAGGTGTACACATATAGAAGTATGCATACATGCACACAAGCACATACACCTTACAATTTCTTCTCTTAGACACATGACCATAATTTCTTCTGCAATGACAGATTATGCTAAAACATCTGAAGTAAATAATAATTTTGGAGTAGAAAGGCCCTTAGTCATATTGTCAATACTTCTTGCAAACAATGAAGCTGAGGCCTGGTTATGTTAAGTTCATTCCAAAGAATTTGTATTTCCCAAGAATTCTGAGACAAGATCAGAGTTTCTTGTTCTCTTACTGCACTCAGTGGACAGATCAAAGGCTCTGACGTCAGATCAGCATGAGTTCAAATCCCAACTCCACCATTTACTGCTTGGTGATCCTAGGTAAATTAACTTCTATAAGCCTCCATTTCCCATCTGCAAAATGGAGATGATAAGAGTTGAAGGGATCCAGAATATATCACTGTGAAGTTTTTTCGGAACTCCCTTATCTGCCTGCAAGCCCAGCCTCCCAAAAGAATTCAACAGTCACAAAGCCCTCTCTGAGGATTTCTCAACCAGGAAAGATTGACTCCTATCACTGGAGAAAAGTCAGCATTAGGATAAGAAATCATGTAAACAGACATTGTCAGAAAACTCTCATATCTGCTATCTATTCTCCTAAGGGCCCATATTTTTTCCTAAGTTATTTGTTTTCCCAAATGAGCCCTTTCTCCCACCCTTTCCCTTATTAAGATGGTATACAAACCCTAAATTCTAACTACCCCCCTGAGTCATATTTTTCTGTGAAGTCCTGCAAACATATGTGAATAAAAGTTTATCTTTTCTCTGGCCAATCTGTCTTTCATCAGTTTAATCCACAGGCCTCCAATTACTGAATCTAAGAAATTAGAGGAAACTTTACCTCCCCAACAGAGCTAATATACAGTGGTTCCTTACAGAGAGCAAGGCACTGCTCCAAGAACACTAAGTATATAAATTCATTTGTTTCCCACCACCTCTCTATATTATTTCTGTTTTAGAGATAAGGAAACTGAGGTATAGAGAGATTTACCAACTTGCTGAAAGTCAGCCAGCTAGTAAGTGTGCAGTCAGGATTTGAACCTACCAGTCTGGCTCCAGAGTGTTGCCCTTAACTACTACGTGAGAGTCATCTGTACCTCACAAGAGGATACCAAAGATTATCACCTGCATAAAGCATCCAAACTGGCAAAAAAGAAGGGCTCAAAAAAATGTAGGTTCTGTTTTATATTAAAAAACGATGGGCCCTTGTGCTGTCGATGAAGCTAACACATTTCCCATCTCTTATCAAGGGATTAGGATAGAGCAAGGAACTGAACTTGTGTTTTAATTAGCTATAGCTTGACAGTCAGCATGGAGGGTGTTGAAGTTCCTAAAAAAAAGACAAGGAGAAGAGAGCCAGGGGAGAGCTTTCTCAGGATTATCCAGCACGGTCCAATGGACCTCAACATTCCAGCTACTCAAAAGGAGTGGGTTTTGTTTTGTTTTTGTTTGTCTTACCATAGAGCAAGAATGTTTGTTTCAACCCTAATATAACTGGGATGAAGAACGTCACAAACTCCCTCAATTCAGATTACCCTGCTCTTCAACAATCTTGCAAGGAGGAATTCAGTTCTCCCAGGGCCTTCATCCTCATCCTGGAAAGGGTGACCAGTGTAGACATCACTGTAGAGAAATTTTAAAACCTGGGTGTTTGAGCCTAACAGACTTGTGAACAAACACCATATGCTTAACCAGGGAACCTTTGGCAAGTCACTTACTGTAAACTCTTTGAATTTCTGTGTTCGCATCAGAAAGATGGGGATTTAATATCCCTGTAAAACTGACCTCATAGGATAGTTGCAATAGCCTCATAGTAATAGCCCACAATGTTTTCTATGGTGAATTTGTAGTCTGGCTTTGTGATTTATCAGCCACTTGCAGGAAGTCTTCCATGATCCTTTCCTTCCCCAAACAGAAAAAATTTTCCCTTGCTCCTAGGAATTCCCACAGTAGTTGTAGATCTCTTCTGTGGAAATATGTGACATTACCGTCCATGTGCCGGCCACAGTGCTAAGCGCTATCTGTGCGCATCCTCATTTTCTCCTGATAATGACATTATGAGGTCAGTGCTATTGTTATCTCCATTTTTTCACAGGTGAGAAGAGGAACAATTTAATGAGGTTGAGCAACTGGTCTAAAAATCACACACATAGCTAGTGATGAAGTTAATATTTGAACCTGCAGGACTCTGAATTCAGAGCGCATGTTCTTAACTTTATGTTATTTGTCACTCTCTACCATGTAATGATTTATGTGCATGATTAGCTTCATTCCAAGGCAAACTGGTCAGGATTTGTATCTAATTTATCTTCTTATGGCCCCCAGAGCATTCCTTGAATGCAAGAGGTTGCCTATTATTGAATGAATGACTGACTGATTGTATACCATAATTCCACTCCCCAGAGCCTTATTAATCACAATTTTTTTGTACTAAGTGCTTTACACCTTCTGTCTCATTCAATCCTTACAACTCCACCAGCTAAGTATTATTATTCCCATTGTTCACATGAGGAAACCCCAAGGTTCTGCCAGACTAATTGTCCAAAGTTATATGGCTCATAAGTGACAGATCTGGATTTTCATCTGGGAAGATGGAACCCACTGCCTGGTCTTATAACTATCGTCTCACAGCTGAGAGCAAGACCTGAACTGAGATGGTCTCATCAGACCACAGACACATTCTTTGGGCCACTCAGCCAACATCTCTCTTTTTAAAAGTTTTTAACTCTTAATTGCTTTGGCCAAGGAATTAGATGGCCGTTAAAAATGTGAAACTTGGAAATCAGTAGCAATTGCAAAATTCCCTCATAGGATGGGTTTGAAAATAGCAATTTTCATTGGAATTGAGGACAGGAGCTGGTAATTGGGGAGCAAGGATTTTTTTTGAAATTATCATAATGCTATATTATCATAGAAGGCTTACTATTTTTTAATCAGATTCAATTATTATTTGTGGATTGCTGATGGACATTTTAGGGAAACCTTAAAGGGATAATCACTGTTCCATCTGAGGATATATTTAAAAAATGGTATGTTTCATAAAACTGTATGTGCACCAGTCTTGCTTCCCATTTTCCAAAAGTGATTTAAAGTGAGATTTCAAATGTATAAATGACATCAAGATTTTTCTGGCAATTGAAATACCAACCTGACAAGAATAAACATCAGGAAGATCTCACAGAGCTGAGCAAGTCGGCAGAGAACATTTACGCTCAGTGGAGGCCGTTGCACGTAATGCCCACAGGAAAAGAGAGCCCACCTTGTTCCCTTAGCTCAAGGCCACCGAGTGCAGACGTGATGCAGGAAAAGGATGATGGCATCATTGGAGACCATTCCCTGAAGAAGTCGGTCCAAAGTATTGTGGCAGTCACAAAAGCAAGCATCGTCAGGAAGGATGTTAAAAACAAAACAGAAAGCACAATCTTATGAGCGCTCGCCCACACACACACCCAGATGCATACAGAGACACCAGAATTCATTGGCTCCAGAAATACTGGGAGAGTTCCAGTCATGAAACCTCAACAATGTCAAAATGAAAATGGCACATAGCCAAAGAAGTTGACTTAAAATGATTAAATTTTGTAAAAAACACAACAAAAAAAAAAAAACAGAAAGACATTAAAGCTCTTCATCCTGGAAAGACAAAAGGGGAGAGTTTGTTGGCCAGAGTCTGTAAAATCATACGGGTACTGACAGAGTGAACACAGACTGTGACACCAAACCCCAGCAGAGCAGACTCAGAAGCCCTTGTGAAATTAAAATAAAGTATTCTTAGGACAATGTTTTCAAATGCTACTTTATAGGGCAGGTACTAAAAGAGAAAAAAATCTTAACTCTAAGAGAGTGTATAGTAATAAGCCTCTGTTAGTTTATGGTCCACTTACAGCCTAATGATATGCTCAGACTTTTAGTGTGCATGTTATGAAAGACATCTAGCAACCTCCTTTTCACACTGTTCCTTGAAGACCCTGACAGCAGAGCTGCTAGATTAAGTACTAGTTTAATACATATGACATATCTGGTAATTCCCAAACTGACCCATTAAAATAATCACTTGTGGACCTTTTATTTGTAAAAAATCAGATTTCCAGGCCTTATATCCAGGGATTCTAACTCAGTAGATCTGGGACTTAGAAACCCTAAGAGAAAATTCTCTCCATAGAAAACCAGAGTGTAATCTGATTGGCTGAACTTGAATCATGTCTCATCCCTGAGCCAATGACTGAGACAGAAAATGGCACTCTTTGGCCTGGTCTGGGCCATGTACCCTCCCCTATGGTTGGAGGAGGGTTTTCTAACACTGGATGTTAACATGGGTGACTAGCATTCAGTCTCCCCTTCTTCCCAAGTAAAAGAATCTCAATTCTATTAGGGGAAGTATGTATCCAACCAGAAATCTATATTCCCCAGCCTCTCTAGCTATGGCCATGTGGCTAATGCTGGCCATTGAGTACAGAGAATGCATGTCTGCTATAGGATTTTCAGGAAGCTTCTTTAGGGGAACCGACTCCTTACAGGACGTGCATTCTTGCTCCTTCCCGCCTCCCTCCTTCCTGCTGACTGGAATGTGAATTTGGTGACTAGCATGGTTCCACTGTCTTGTGACTGTGGGAATCGAAGCTGGAATAAGGCTGAATATGAAATGATCCTGCCAAGCTGCCCTACCAACCCAGGGTTTACAACCTCCTGACTTTTACAGAAAAGAATAAAGCTTCATGAGTTTTGATGGTTTTTAGTTTTTTGTTCTCTATACAGGATTCTGAACATAGTTCTCTCTGACACAGTAGGATTCAGATGAGTGATATTGTGATTTATAATAAGAAACGTGTATATTTCTGTCCCTAGTTCCTGGCACAAGTCTCCTGACGCCCTTATAATTTCCTGGATGATAAGAGCACTAGGAGCATCTTTTGCTCCAATATCTGGTCTTTGACTCTGATCCTGATAAAGGGTTCCTAAAATCCTTATAATTTCCTGGGTGATAGAAGCATCTTTTTGTTCTGTCTATCTATGAGGTGACTCTGGGTGGGCTCCTGGATGACTTCTAGATGACAACTGGCTGGTAACCAGAAAGACAAACCCATGATTAGAAGCCTGGAATTTTCAGCCCCAATCCCTCCCCACCGCCATTCTCTTGAGAAGAGAGGACTAAAAATGGGAGTTAATGATCGATCATGCCTGTGTGATGAAGCCTCCATGAAAATCCCAATAGTATGGGGTTTGGAGAGCTTATACATTGGTGAACACATCCTTAGCGGGAGGGGGGCCCACCACAACTCCATGAGGACACAGAAGGTCCCACACTGGACCCCCCAGACCTCGCCTTATGTATCTCTCCATCTGGTTATTCATCTATATCCTTTATCATATCCTTTAATAAACTGACAAACATAAGTAAGCATTTCCCTGAGTTCGGTGAGCTGCTGTAGCAAATCAATTGAACCTGAGGAGAGGATGGTGGGAACCCCTGATTTGTAGCCAAGTCAGACAGAAGTGTGGGTAACCTGGGGACTCACTACTTGCTATTGGCATCTGAACTGGGGTGGCAGCCGTCTTGGGGGACGGAGCCTTTCACATGTGGATCTGACATTAGCCCCAAGTTTACAGTGTTAGAATTGAGCTACAGGGTATGAGATGGAACTGGTGTTGCAGAGAACTGGTGTTGGGGGAAAAACCTTTATACATTTGGTGACCACAGTTGTCAGAAGTGTTCTGTGTGAGCAGTAAAGGGAAGGGCATACGAGAAACAAAGACACACAGGAGAGAAGAACTGGAGTTTCCCAACTCAAGATGTAACTGCGGAGGGAGGCTAGATCAACCAAAAACCACCATTATTTGTACACTCTGAAAATTCTCTTTAATTTCATGCCCCATATCAGTGGGCGTCCTGAGTTTTGCTCTCTATGCTACAACTTGAAAAACGCTTTGCCATGCCTTGCAGAGAATTTGCCTCTTACTACTTCCAAAGCTAGGTGTAATTCATCACCTACAACTGTGGAACACTTTTCACATATTTGTGAAAAATCACCCCCACTTCAAAACTAGGTTCAGGATGGAGGATACACTAAAATACTTCTAGCCCAGCCCCACTTAAGTCTAGATCATCAAAAGTAGCTATTCTTTCAACTCAGTCTCTCTCTGTTTCCATGTAAACAGATTCAGTCATTTCAAACATTTGTAGACCCAGCTCCCTTGATTAAAAAAACGTAAGCCCCTAAGCCCTCCAGGTAAGGTATGCAGACTGACCATTGCTGTTTCTGTCATCTCTTTTCTGATTGGCACCTTTTACAGATACGCAGTGTACAACCTGCCCCAAAATACATCCATGCTCTTCCCTGAGAAGGACCAGATGAACAACATTTGAACAGCATTGCATTGATATTTTCAATACATATAATCAATAAAGGATGCATGTTTTAGAATCTCAAAGCACTCTTCATATCAATATGAAACACAGAAGTAACTCGACTGAAAACTTGGCAAGAGACTTGAACAAGCACTTTGCAGAATAAAGTATCCTTTGGCCGAGTGACACACACAAGGGCTCAACCTCCTTAGGAATCAGAATAAGGAAAATAAAAATCATAATAAATAACCATTTCACATCCATCAGATAAGAATAAAACTAAAAAGTCTGACAATATCAAGTTTTGGCAAAAATCTGGGCCAATACAAAAACTAAAATACTGTTGGTGGTACTGTGAATTGGTACAACCACTTTGAAAACAATTTGTCATTATCTGAAGTTGGAGTCATTATCTACACAGCCTATAACCTATTGCATCCCTCTGTACACCCCAGAAAAATGTGTGCATGTGTGTATCAGGGTACATGCACTAAAGCATTCTTAGCAGTCTTGTTCATAATACTTGGAACTTGAAAAAACCCACATCTCTCAGTGTAAGATGGTTCACTACAACGGAATACTATGAAATGCAATCAAATACTATTTTGCATGAAAACAATGAATTATCACTACACTCAGTAACCTGGGGGAATCTATCTCACATGTAACATTTTCTCTGCTGAAAGTAAAACATTAATAATCTTTTGTAAAACTACTTTGTGTTTTATTTTATGGGTCAACTTGAATGATTGTTTTGATGGCATTGCTTTGTTGTGAACATTAGGGACTCAGGGAAATAAAGAGTTGGATTGAAAGAATATTTGCAGCAGTTGTTGACAACTGTAATGTTTTCCAGATAGGACAATGGGACCAACTGGGGGGCCCACTATTACTTCCTGCAGTCCTGCATTCAAACAGCTTTCATGTACCATGCGGCAGCCTGTATTTTCCAAAAATGGCTGCAACACTATTTTCCATCCCATGCCAGAATCCTACCCCTCTTTCCTCTCCTGTCTTTGAACATTGTAGGCCTTTGTGTACAGCACAAGTGACTTCTGAACCTATGTCTTAGAAGTTTCTCTCAGTTGGGGTTTCACCTATGCAACTCAGACCCCATACTGTGAGGAAATTAGGCCACATGGAGAACCAAAGTCCTGGGACATTCAACGACTTGCCCAATAGTCCATTAGGGGTTCTGCTTTGATTTGAGGCACGAGCAGAAGGATTAAGTGGTCACCCTTAGCAATGTGACATTGCCTTCAGCCTTTGAGGGTCTGTTAAGTCTTTTGTTGCCTTTTATTTTATTTTAAACTGGTTTCATCAAGCCAGTACAACACAGATCAAGGCCTGGATAAATATTTGTGAGTTGTTTGAACTTTGTTCTGTGCCCTTAAATACCCCTGGGAAATCAATTTTGGACTTAAAAGAAGTTTGAAGATTCCGTCACCCAAACTGGACTGATTCAAGCCAACTTTGAAAAGAATTCGAAGAGGAAGGGTATTTGAAGGTCCACAACAGCCTTTGGAAAATGATTATTACTGTGTGAGGAGCTGCATATAAATTTACATCCAAAGTAATCTTTTCGGAGCAATTTAAGGTCTGAAGACTAATTTTTAAGATGACTTTTCAAGAACATTTACTTAGAGCCAGCTAGTAGAGCATCTGCCCTTGTTGTGTCCCATGTGTCCGTTATTTTCTGATTTGCCTCTTTTATCCTGGAGCCCCCCACCATTTGCTCTGTCTCTTTCCCCTGCCTTTCCCTTTTCCCCTCCCTCACTCTCCCCTGCCAGCTTTCCTCCAGGAGAGATCAGAGTAAGGAAGTGAGCTTCTCTGGGGCCAGTTTGCTTGTGTAATCCTGAAAGGGGAGTGTGGGCAAAGGTCAGGGCCAGCTGGACAGCTGCTAGCCACTCCAGAGGTCTTTAGGAAAATCAATTTTGTAATTTATGTGCTCACAGGCTCAAGATAGGGCAACTTCTCCTTAGAGAGGAGGCAGGACATCCACACATCAGCTGGGGCCCTTTGGCTCTCTCATGATCTGGCTGTTGAATTCGGGTTTGATTTGGCAGGTCACTTAACCTCTGCTTCCTCCACTTCCTCAGCCATAAAATGGGGTCACCACTTCCTAGCCAACATCACAGGACTTTATAAAGACGAGCAAATGCTGATGACAAGCAGCTTACAACAAGAAGAGCCAAAGCTTCAATACTCAGTTTTACCACTCCCCATTAACTGACTTTATTGGCCTCTCTCTGCTTCAGTTTCCTTGTTGAAAAATAAAGATAATAATAGGACTTATCTCACAGACCTGTTTTGAGGATTAAATGAAATAATATTGTACATGAACTATAACCCAATGCCCTTCATAAATGTTACATAACCGCTCTGCACCTTATTTTATCATCTAATATGTGTCACCAATTCATGACCAGAAGGCAAGAATTATAAGAGAATCCTAGAATGAATGGTAAAGACTCTCATTTTATAAAACAGAGAAAAGAAACTGGGTGAGTTTGGGTGACTTGACAAGGGCTTTCCTACTTATTAGTGAGAGCAAGAGTGAGAGTTCCTGCATCCTGGGTCAGGGAGAGTGTCCATTTCACTCCTTTACAGGCTGGGCTGGTATTTCTATCCCCAGATAACCCTTTCTCAGTCTAATTTTAACCCTAAGACCAGTTTATACCATTATCTAGTACATTCCCTAAATTTCCTACAGCCCACAAAACCGGCAGATAACCTCCTCTCCTCTCCCGGAAAGGCTCCTCAGTCCCCCTGCAGAAGGCCAGGAAAGGTACCGCTTTCCTGAGACCTGAGGAAGCCACTAACGGGGACAGCAGGTGAGGAGGGAGGCCAGGGAGCTGCAGCTGCTGGCCAAGGTTGCCCTAGTAACCGTGCAGGCTCCATTCAGGAAGTGAGCCCAAGTCCAAGATGCAAAATGATCTCCTTCACTCAGCCCCTGCAAGCACAAAGGAACCAAAGGGCGGAGGTATGGCCGGGAGGAAGGGAGGCGCGGGGCGAGGTGGAGGCCCATGCTGTCCTTGACAGCCTTCCACCTTCCATAGAAGAGAAAGAAAGAAAATAGCTCTTTGAATCTTCTGTTCTGGGTAAACCGTAAAAACCACCCATTTAACATCAGTCCTTTGGTGCAATAGGGGGAAGCAGGCACCCCTCTGTTCACCAGCCTTATGAAACAATATGCCGGGAGAAGGGGGAGAAAGCCTCAACAGTGCAACTTTATGGGGGCCCTAAACTCTTCATGCTCCCTCTCCTTTATTCAGACTGATGACAAAGACCATTTGCTACCAATTTATTGGAAACTTTTTTTTTTCGCAGCTTGAGCTGCTTAAATGCAGGGAGCTCCCTCTCCCCAAATCGCTGTCAGACACTTGCTGAATGGGCCAGGCTCAATTATGCTTCCTCCACAGGTTCAGCTCACACTGTGACCCTGCATGGCTTCCTGCTATTCATATGTGTTACTTCCCCTTTGTGGTAATGGCTTGTGGCACTTGGCCAGAAAACATTATTAATTTCAGAAGTGGACTGACAAACAACAAGCCCACAGTGGAACGAGAGGAAGTGCTGGGGAGGCCAGCTGTCGGCTGGAGCAGAGCAGTAGGAACTCAATGTATGCAGGCTCTAGGAGGAAAGGAGATAATAATCCACAAAGAGGAAATGCACTAAAATTATCCACAGCCCATATTAAAGAAAGAGAGAAAGAGAAAAGAAATCAAAGGAAAGAAAGAAGGGGGGGATGGTGAAACACATAGCTTCTCGAGCTGCAGCTGGACAGGAAATTGCTAAGGCTGCTTGAAAATCCCTACTTTGAACAGGCAGTTTAGGGAATGCCAGGAGCGGAAACCGTTCAGAACTGGATTAACACAAGCCAAGTTGAACTGCAACCCACTTACTTCTCCTTTCTGAGCTCTGGCTGAGTTGGAGCACCCAAATAAGAGGCTGACTTGGTATTTTTCTGCACGCCTTTTATACATGCTTAGTTGCTAACACTGGACAGTTTGATATGATTGCCATAAAATCAGGGCCACTTGCCTCCTGCTGTGTAGACTACTGAACAATCCAACAGGCATCTCATATGTGCCATGTGGGTGAACAGCTCACTGCAGATAAAGGGATTAAGCTCATTTGAAAGGGGCCCAAAATTTAGGTATGTTCTAGTTCTTTTGATTTCATACACCTGCTCTTTACTTTTATTTTGGGTTGTGTACTTTTGTACTTGAGACAAGGAGAGGGGATGTCCCAAGGAAAATGACAGGATATTAAGCCCTTACCTTGAAACTGCTCCAAATAATCTTGACGTAAGGTTAAATACGGGTTTGTGGCCCACATTTGAAACCAGTTAAGCACAAAGTGCATTAGAACAGGAGTGGCAAAGCTTTATCTCAAGGGTAGATGTGAAGTTTTAAAGCCACATCCAGGCTGGGGGAGAAAGTTTAGCTATGCTTTGCAATGTGTATGAGAAAGGGGAGGCACCACTTCTAAGTCATTTATTCCAACACAAGGATAATTTGCAGGTAGAATTGCCAGACAGTAGCAGACTAGAGAATTATCCCCGCTTTCTCCCTGGCACGTGTATTAATGAGAAGATGCTGACGGGGAAGGTGAGAGATTAACACTGTGGCTGTCATCTTGTTATTCTGGTAGCCCCTCTTTATGACTATTCATGAGCATCCAGGTCTGACACTTCCGCAAGGTGTGCTCTGTGACTTGATTTTTCAAGAGCATTATATTTTCTATTAAATAAGCCAGAACTCTATTCATAGAAAGTATTGTCCAAAGGCATGACACAGGGAGCCCATTTTATGATATATTTGAAACAAGATTTCATAAAACTGCACCTGAAAAACATTCCTGGAATAACTTCAAAGATGAGACCTGCCCTGCTATTCATTCCTCTATGTATTTTACAAGCCAGTATCACTCCCCAGTGGAAAAATGCCTAAAATGTGTCACTTCAAATGAAGGTACAATTAAGGAGATTTAAAAAAACAAAACCAAAAAAACACACATTCAATAGCCAAAATAGTTATTTATTAATAATTTAAGGTTTTACATTCTTATAAACTTTAGCTCAAAACTTTACACCATTAACATAATAAGAGCAACTCCCCCTTCTTCAATCATATGCACTTCACCTATCAAATGGGTACCCATGCTCACACACACTCTTCCAGTTTTATACGGTTTTTTTTTTAAAAGGAAAGAAACCAACCCGAAGTATTGCATTTGAGGTGACACTCCCTGAAGAATTTTGTACAGAGGTAATATACTGTTTAGCACAGCTTTAGTTAAAAAAAAAAGAGCCCATGATTTTGGTGTCTTTCCAAGAAATCCCCTTTGAGACAACACAAGCCAAAATATTTACAAAGGTAAGGCATAGTCAAACTACACAAAGAGGAAAAAAGAAATCACAAAGAAGATATATATAACAGAGACTGAAGACTGCACCATAAGGTCTCAGTGAAAACAGTGTCCATGAAAATGTCATTCAGAATTGGTAGTTGAGCATGCTGCAAATATATCCTTTGGATTAGAAGAGAGCAAAAGTTTCTAGTTTCTATTTTAACAAGTGACATACTGCTCTTTCTCCCTTTGGGTGATTTCTTTTAAACCCATCAAAGAAAAACAATTCAAACACTGTCGAGTGATGTAAAATCAAATATTTACAATAATCAAATGGAATAGCAGATTCTATTTATTTATTTGCAAACTGATACTGCAAATACAGAGCTGAAACCTCTCTTTGGCTCCTCTATATGCAAAATTGAATCAGTCTTCACTGAAGACAATATATAGTCAGTTCCAGACGCAAAAGGGAACAGTCATACCAGGCCATAACGAACACATGCTCCTTTCCTACCACTTGGTCCTACCCTGTACACCCGGAAGCCCTCGAATTCCAGTCCCTGGGTGGATAAGCTGCACACAGGGGCACGGAGCAAACCTAATCACTGCCTGTATCTATACATGTCCTAGTCTTCCATCAAGAAGGGAGCAAATCTCTCCCATTGTAAGACCAATTCCACACGTGGTAACCTTGTCTAACACAGACAACT
>JAVSCE010013507.1:0-38079 GCA_032199065.1 Smutsia gigantea
TTTTTTTTTTTTTTTTGCAGCAAAAGAAACCAAGAAAGAGACTGGAGTGACTTGCTCAATAACCTTTGAGTGGCAAGTGAGTCATCAGCTTTCTCGGCATGGGAACATTGACCTTGCAGTTAAAGTAAAGTAAGTTATTATATGTGCAGGACTCTGATTGCCAGCTGATGACCTAATATGAATATTGTTTTGTTTGTCTAGATAAAATTATGCTGTTTGGAAAATTTTCCGGGCAGTTGTGTGGCTTAAAGAAACTCCCATGGTCATGTGACTCCAGACACTTCTGGAGCTGGTTGAACGCAGTGTTCAATAAGTAAGTTACCCTAACTAGAATGAAGAAATGTGGGGATTATCCCAGCTAGACGAGTTCCCAATAGCTATTTTGGTTATTCCTCGTATTTCAGATGTTTTCTGTACAGGGTGTGCAGTATGATAACTACTGTTGTTTAAAAACAAATAAACCACACACAAGCATTGAATGAAGACGAGAAAAATAGATTACAACATATTAACTGTCTGGGTTGCAGGATTTCAGTGATTTTTCCTATTGTCCTTTTAACACCTTTCAATTTTTCTACAATGAACATTTATTACTATTATGATTAGAAAAGCTCAGTAAATGTAATTTTATAGTATTTTATTTTATGGCTTCCTAGGGGATATATTAGCCTTTTGAATACTACCAAGGGAACTCAAGTTTTTAAAAACTTAGTAGGTAGCATGCTTAGAGATACCATTTTTGAAACAAATGAAATGAACCTCCTTGTTGCTTAATATAAAATTAACACTAGAAAAAAATGTATATGTAGAAATTAGTATCACTTAATGAAATTGAGCATAGTCTCAAAATTATTCCATCATTTATAAAAATAAGTATCATTTATTCAGTACATAATTACTGAGTACCTCCTGATGTCAAGCATTGTGCTACATATGAATCAATGAAGACTTGTGTCTGCCTGATAAATTCATATAAAAATAATATGCCTTGACAGAGTTCACTTGGAAACAAAAATAAAGGCAGAAAAGGTAGCAGGTCAAGCCATTGTGTTTTTTCACATGACTCTCACTAATATATCCCTCCTCAGTCATTGAATAAAAAGTTGTTGCTTTTCTGTATTTATGTTGGTGATTAAAGTTAAAGCTAGTGAATAAAGTAATAGCTAACTGCTTTTGTTCCCTTGCCAACAGAGTGGATCATGAACGCATCAGGGCTGTTGGCCCTGACAGGGCAGCATCCGAGTGGCTGCTACGCTGTGGGGCCATGGTGCGCTACCACGGGCAGGAGAGGTGGCAGAAGGACTACAACCACCTCCCAACAGGCCCTCTGGACAAATACAAGATTCAGGCAATTGATGCCACTGACTCTTGTATCATGAACATTGGATTTGATCACATGGGTAACTACCCAGTCATTTGCTTATAGGAAATGAAGGTGATTTGCAGTGACATTTTGATGCAGTTGACTCACTATTATAGTCATAGGTGGGCCCTTTTTGCCCTTTTTGGTACAATCCAGCATGTTTGTTCCTGTGTATGATATTTATTTTTAAATTAAATAGAGGTTACAGTAACCTTCTTCTCCTTCCTCCCTTCACTAAGCTTGTGTCTGTACCTTTATTTTGTGGTTTATTGACTTAAAATTAAATGCCTTGTTTGTCAGATTATCTTGGTAAACTTCTGTCACTAAGAAACCTTCAATAATATTAGAATAATTATATCCTCACAGCTTCTGCTTGTGTGGTCATTTCTTTCCTCCAGTACATGGGCCTCTGACTGCAGAATGGCCCTGTCCATCAGAACAGCCTGGGTAGTGAATACCTTGTATGGTTAACAGTGTAAATAGTTGTCCCCATTTTCCTGGGACTGAGGTTTCCCAGGACATAGGACTTTCAATCCTAAAGCTAGAACAATCCTGGGTAAACTAGGATAATTAGTCATCTTAGTGGTAAAGCAGATTCTTCAATTGTGCTTTTTTATCCTCCAGAGGGCCTACAGCATGTTGAAAAAATAAGGCTATGCAAGTGTCATTATATCGAGGACGGCTGTTTGGAGAGACTTAGTAAACTTGAAAACTTACAAAAAAGCATGTTGGAAATGGAAATAATTTCATGTGGGAATATCACAGACAAAGGCATCGTTGCTCTGCATCACTTAAGGTAGGTGGTCATTTCCACCAAAATGGAAACTTGATAATTATGTTAAGGTGAATAATTAGAATTTAAAATAGTTGAGCAATTCTTCTTTTCAGTTCTTTTTTTTTAGGTCTTTTTTAGTTCTGATAAGTATAAAAAATAACTTTCATCTGTAATACTTTAAAACAGCTAAAATTATCAACCTTAATATATTGGAAGTTTTTACTTCATTTTTTTTAGGTGGCATCTTTTAAAAAATTAAATCTACATAAAGCACTTAGCATGGTGCCTGCAACAGTAAGCTGCCAGTAAGCATGGCTATTTTGCTTCTTTTCCACCTTTTAAAGCAATTTTTCCCATGTTCTGTCAATAACCTCAGTATCACAGGAAGTTTGGGAGGTTTTAAACATTAGAACCAAAAGTACTAGATTGTTTTCTCTTACACTAGTTGAGGCTTCAAGGGTTCACCTTTGAGTTTAAGAACTTTGCCAATTTTTTCCCCTTTCTGGGTAAGATTCATATTTTATATTTCACATGCAAAGGAGTTCTATGCTATAATTATATACAGTATTTGGAAAGACTCAGCTAGAGTTGTGTATGTAATTCAGAACTAAACTTTTCAAAGTCTGGCTTAGTTAAAGTAGTATGGTAAGACTATTGTTCTAAAAGTTATTTTAAAAATGTAGGGTGATATAAACATGTTCTGTGTGTAACTTTTTCTAAAAGTCAAATTGAATTTGGTTTTAATGCTTTAAGAGTAAAGCCATATTGAAGTAACTTTCTTCTTTCTTTTTGCAGAAATCTCAAGTATTTGTTGTTAAGTGATCTTCCTGGAATAAGAGAAAAAGAAAACCTTGTCCAAACCTTTAAAATAGCACTGCCTTCTCTGGAACTAAAATTAGACTTGAAGTAAAATAATAATATTCACTAAGTGTCTTATTTCAATATAAAGTATTATTTAAAATTGTTGGTCCTAAATAGAAACAAATATATAATCATCAGAATTGTAAGGATGTTATATCATGACATTTCAGAAGCAGAGAGTCCATCATGTAGAAAATAAATATTCAGGCATAACTCAACTAAAGTTACTAAGTTGGAAGTGAGAATTTATGTACATTAAATCATTTTAAGAAAAATGCAAACCAAGTAGCAGTTTTAATATATTCATTTTTTGTAGGTATCTCTTGATATAGAGTTCTTTAAAGTGATTTAAATGTCCAAGTTATTCTTTATTGTATTTTAACAGTAATGTTATATTTTCAAGTTATTGAAGCATGTTACTATATAATTATGAAAACTTGAAAGCTAAATTTCAGACTGATTGATGGAGTCAGTTATGCAAAGTAGTCAGTGGTTGTCAAGACATTCATTCATACTGCTTCCCAGGATTTGCATGCATTTCTCATGATCCTGAATTTCTGTGTTCTTTTTAACATATATACTTTATCTGAATGAATAGTTTCTAGCTAATTTGTCTACTTTGTAAAGTTAGTCTGGTGTTTTATTAAAACTAGACGTACATACTTAGCTGAATTCACATAGTTTTGCTGACTCCAGTAAAACAAGAAACAATAATGAAGACTAGCACAGCTATACTGATTTTTTGCTTAAGTTAAAAAATTGCTTTCGGCAGAAAATTTTAGTGTCAATTAGAAACTAATTTTTATTCCCTCACCTATGTTAGATACTACTTCCTATGAGCTCAAGGGACAGCAAAAGGAAGTATAAGCACAAAATTCAATGTGTATCTAGAAAGTAGTGATAAAGAATATCACAAATACATAAAAACAGATCTTTATTTTTACCTGCTTGAAATGGCCCTGATTCTATTATTGTTAGTTATATGCTAACTGTTCATAGATTCCTGTATGTTTGGTTTGAATTAAGCTGTTGAACATAACCTTACTGGAAATAATTTTAAAATAAGCACTAAGATGCAGCATTCAAGTAGAAAAATGAATTTTAGTTGTGTTTAGAAAACAGCTTATGTAAATAGCACGTACCGTAAATTATATACTATTTGCTAACATAATTACCACTGTCATTTAAAAAAATCAAAATAGTAAACAAAAAACAAGGATGTACAACAGTCTCATATGAAACAGTAGTGACTGCATGCCAAAGCCAGGATTACAAGTATAGTTAAATTAAGCGTAAGTATATATTTAATAAAACTCATTAGAAAAAAATGAGTACTTCTATCTCAGGTTTGTTTGATTGCTATGTGGTGAGGCAACTGATTCAAAATTTAGTCTGGAGCTACTTTTTCTATTCTGAATGGTCTTCTGTAAAACTACTGAATGAATTAGTTATAGTCATCTGCCTCGTCAAGTGCATTGTTTTAGGTTAAGGGAAAAAGAAAACAACAATGTATAAACTATTCACAGAAGTCAGATGTCATTCCTTGTCATTTGAATCAAAGCTGCATAACAAGATTTTGATAATACTGGCACTAGTTTTTAACCCAATATCAGCTCTATGCAAGAAGTTACATATATCAGGATGCCTTAGGATACCATTAAACTGGCTGGGGTAGTCAAAACTATTGAACAGATGCCAGAATTTGGTGGATTACTTAGCAGTAAGTGAATAAACTCAAATGCTCTCATGAAGAAAATTACCATAGCAGTAAACTGAGAGTGCAAAAGAAATGTTCTGAAGTAAAATACAACTTCAAATATGGCTGAGAGCTGCTAGGAAATATAGGCAGCAAGTCAACCAAAAATGTTGTTAAGCTATAAAAGAACAGACATGAGCTTCAGGTTGCCCTCATGTCCAGGGGACAGATGAAAAAGCTGTTTGAATCAGAACAACAGGCCACTTCAAAGCTAATTTAATGTTATCATTTTAAGTATCACTGTACAAAGCCAGGAATCTTCACTAATACCATTTTGGACTTTCAGTAATACTTTCTTGTTATCAGTTGTTAACATAGTATACACACACACATATATTTAGATATATGTGCATGTGTATGTGTATATATATGTGTGTATATACACACATACATACAGTATAAAAAGATACTGCAGAGAAAACATGAGTTTATAACAATGTCTTTGATGACCAAACAAAAGCTCACAAGTAATTTCTTCCAAAAACCCAGATCACTATATACACTTGTGCCTGTAGGTCTGCCTGCAAGATGGGCTGAGCTGGAGAGAATGAAGTACTAATTACTTGCAGCCCAACAGGCTCAGTTCTTGCAGATCCTGTAGGTCCTGTTCTACACCTTGATCACCTCGGTCAGCTTCAAGCTTCACGCCATCACTCACAAGGGAAATTGGGTGAACAAGTGTAGATGGATTACAGTAAATTCATATTGCCTGCAAAAATGACTAAGATGCATCCTTTACCAATGTAAGAAATTTCTATAAACAGATCATTAAGTATATAAGCATATAGTTTTTTAATCCACATATTTTAAGTATTTTGAACTCTTAAATATTCCAACAAATGTTTTAAAATATAAAAACCAAGAAAGACCAAGCAATAAATGGAATTTTAAACATTCTGATTTCAAGAACCAAAACTCCTTACATATGATGGTGAGAGAATCTGAAAAGGCAGAAGATGGGACTTGAGGTAACAGAGATCTGAGGAAATACATCAGGGCAGTTTGTAATCCATTTTTCACTTGTTCTATGTGGTACAACTGAAGCATATATCTTTTTTACATCTCTGATTTTGCCAGAGGTAAGGCATGGGCAGTAGACACAGTTTATATTCTGTCCATGAGCTCAGCTACTTAGATGAGAACAAAAATACAAGTGAAAATGCAAGTGGGCTTTTCCTTCCTGTTCTGGACACCATGGTCAAGCATGGAAAGCTCCCTTCCAAATTTCCCTTCATACCTTGCCAAGTGGCCTACCCCAGTTTGTCACTTGTTTCCTCTCCTGATGTTTTCTCAACTGTGATTGCTTTCAAGTGTTTTATTTTCTTCAAATTATGGATCAATTCCTTTTTAATCATCAATCTCTAAGCTCCTTAAATATTTGGAAAATGGTAGTTAAGTTTCTTCATATTACAGTAGTACTTCTTATTATCCAAAGCTGGAAGGATGCTGCTGCTAGTCGGCTGAGGTAGGCACTGCAACTGAAAATACACAACACAGAATTAGGTTTCATACTGTGCACTCTTCATTATTGATTATACACATCACAAAAGAGGCATTAAGTAACTTTTTCAGCACAGAAACACTTTCTCAGCACAGAATCTGGGACCTGAGAGAAGACAAATGCTTAAATTTCATCTCTGCTTTTCCTTGTTAAGGTTTATATTAAAAAGCAAAACATGCACATTAAAATTTAGAGAATATGACAAAAGGAAAAATCCACATCTTAACATTCTTGGAAAAAAGCATAGATTCACAGGAATTTAGAACTTGCAGGGACCTTAGGAATCATTTAAGCCAATTGTTTGTCTTACAGCAAAGAAAACTGATGTCTGGAGCACTTAGGAAATTTTGCCTACTCTTTAGATAAAAAGGCAAAACTGCTCCGTTCATGCTCCCAGAAAATATTGGAAAATGTCAAGTAAAATGAGAACGTACACATATTTTTGGCTTGTACTGTAGAGCCTTAGATATCTGAAAAGCAAGTACTTTTTAATACTTATAAATCAGTTGAATCCTTCAGGACCTATAAGCAATATACCAGTTCATGGGGTTCCCCTCTTCATTCATGTAGAAATATTTCTATCAAGACCCTGTACTCCTGCACACAAACAGCAAGCTAAGGGGTTACTGGAGGGAAATCTTATCTCCAGCCTGCTTTGCTACCTGGGTCGTATATGACAGAGAATACAATAAGCCATTCTCAATTCTGTAACTCTGCTCTATCTTAGGGCCCTGGAGTTCACCTGTACGTGTTCCTAATGGACTATCCACCCTCTTCTCTCCTCCAGACCCCCCACACACCACCTGGATGCCATTCAACCTGCCAGGAAGGGACAGCAAAGGCCAAGGTGTGATAACTTACAGCTTATGGGCCACCTAGGTGGATCCGGAAGTGACCAGGAGTAGCACACTCATCCTAGTTGTGGTTCCAACTAGCCCATTCTAAATTATTACAGCTTTTGACTTAACAACAAAACACTTAATGTAAGGCCATCTTGCCACTTTACACCAATCGCATTGTTCTTAGGCTCCCTATAGGTTAGATGCTATTGTCTGGTTAAATGTGCTGTTCTGCTTATATCACGGTACTTAGCCCAGCCAACTCTGACCACTGAAGGTTCAGGGAGGAAAAAGTTCCTTTTCTGGATAAACCTGAAACAACAATCAATACTGAAGGTAACATGATGACAGAGCTGCCTGGGATAATGTGATTTCATTTTCCAAAGCACAAGCTGCATACTGAGCAGGACACATGCTCTTGTACTTGGCTGAGACCCGTGCTCATGTGTGCCAGAAGCCCTTTCTCCTGTGTGGCATAAGGGAACTGCAGGGCAAGGCCACCTTTGGGATGAAGGGAGAAGGGGCCCCTGGAGGCAGACATCCTAGCGCCCCGGTTGGTGGGTCACGTGATCGTCTCCTCTGCTGGAATGAAGGTTCTGGAGCTGCAAGCCGCAAACGCCACCTGAGTGTAGGTGCAGACACTTGGCACCGGGTGGCAGGCATGAGATCATTTGCAACTGCGACCTTGGATGTTCCTGTAAAGCAGTGCCCCATTTTTACCTCAGGCAGGTGCTTTCGGCTCTGTCTGAGAGTCTTCCTTGATGGTCTGTCATGCTCTTTCGGTGAATCCCCTATTTCTCTGATGCTGTCAAAATACGTGTGCCGCAGCAGCTGTTCACACGTCAGTCTCTCAGCTGGGTTCATGTGGAGACAGCCCTAAAAGGACAGAAAATTCCCTCTGCTTACTTAACATTTTATTAACTGATTATCATTTTTTTCTTCTTTTAAAGATTAAACTCTTCAGTTGGGAACCGGGTGGAGTGGGGCAGGGGAGCAGCAAGGGGGTAGGAAAAACACACCAATCATGATTTAAGTTCTTTCCACAATCATTCCTAAATGGCTAACCACATAATAAATAAATAGTTTCTAGAAATAGTAACAAAAAATCATTTTATCCACCTTGTTCTGTTCTGGAGGCAGTTGATGTTCTATCCTGAAGAAGTAGGATATGATTTTAGAGTTCATCTCAGTGTCCACCTGGAGCAACCCACTTAACCAAACCAGTTTGGGCCCTTGTATATACTTTGTAAAAACTAGTTTATTTAAAAAATAATACCTATCTATAGTAAAAATAAAACTCATACAGGATATAGCAAAATCTCTCTGCCACTCTAATTCTTCCATTCCCCATCTAGTATCAGCTACTTTTGGGGTGGGGGAAACATATTCTTCCAGAAATAGCCTTTGCATTACAAGCATATATGTGTATGTATATAAATGCCTATATATTACATCATTCTTAACTATTTTGCCACTGAGTAGGCAATAAGACTCATACTTGGATAGATTAAATCTCACAGCTACATACCCCAAGGAACTGTCTCAATTTTTTTATTATAAATGCATCAGTAAATGTACTAAATGCTTTTTGAAATGGGTGGGACATTGACTGTAACTTGCAAATATTTTAATTGTAACTCATTTTACATAAGAGCTATAAAGTTTTGAAAATCAAGTTTCAAAACCAAAACATATTTCAAAGATACTAGGGATTTGGCTATTTAAGTGGTTCCTATGGCCAAACATTTTTGGAAAAAAAAGATCCCCTTCATAAAACAAATACCATCCCTCTGAAATACCTTTTGTGTAAATTTAGATTTCAAATACAATGTTAGGTTTACTTGAAGTGAAAAACACAGATGTTTTCACTGTAACAGAATGTGACCCATTGTAAAAATTTGTATTTTTCCAAGGAGAAGAATTCTAAAAGGAACACTTCAATTCATGGATTGACAAAAACCATTCAGATTCCCTGATGGTGAACTGCTGTTGTGAGCTGCCTGGTCTGTTGGAAGCCATGCTTTTACCTTTAAGAGCCCCAGGGCAGGATAAGAGATGTTTGGAAATTTTAATTCAAGTGGTTCCTGTTTAAAAAAGAAAAAGAAAAGGGGGATTTTATTTGCAGTATGAATTCAAACATAAGGTTACCTCAGATGGAATTTCTTTAGAGTTAGAGAAGCATCTTCTGAGCACTTTTCTTGCTTCCTCCGCCCTCTGCCCACCCCACCTGAACCCACCACCCCCCTCCACCCTATGCTTGTTTCACAAGCTCCTCTGACCACAAGTCGAAATCGCTTTTCCAGATTTTCTTCCTAACCACTCCCTGCCTCTTGAAGAACTGAGCAACTTAACAAATTATGAGGGAACACTAATGAAAAGGAAAAAAACCCACTTGGGCAACACTCCCTTACTTCAATTTCTGTAACTTGCCTTTCCTCAGAATAATTTTCGGCATTTACAATGGCATTTATGTAAAAGGAGCCCTTAATTACTGCATTTATTGACATTTACATAAAGGGACCTTCAAAATGAATTTTTTTTCCTACTTAGGTGAACAGCTGCTTCTTGGTTTTCTGGAATAAACACTACTTTCTCCCCCAACAAAAACCTGCTGTTTCCCAGCTCATCCTACTGGTTACAGTCTCCAGAGCAGACATTCATCAATCTGCCTTTGGCCCTATAAGGCTATTTTGCTCCAGTTGCAGGCTGGAGACAATCAGGAATAACAAACACTATAAAGTGGGAGGAATGCTGAATGTCAGGCAGACACAGCCAGTTAAAGAGATATACCACTGGCAAAGAGGCAAATCAAGGAGGGAAGCGGAGAAAATAAGGGCCAGGCACACTGAACAAAATGAATGTCCAGGGTGCATAGTGTGTATAAAGATGGCAGGATGCAAGCGGAGGCTGGGTGACCTGCCAGACTCATCTAAAACACAATCCTGAGAGCTGTGGTCAAGCTTAAAAGCACAAGGACAGGGACTCAACCCCCAACAACCAATTTCCAAGTGTGCACTTATTAAGCACTGTTAAAAGTAAGAGCCTCGGTTTTGGAGTTCCGAAGATCACCAGGAAAAAAAATCCGAAAGCAGATTTGTATTAGCCCTGAGAATTGCCTCTTCCCCCATGCCCCCCATATCTCAATATTTCTCTTGTTATTCCTGTGTGTTGAATCTGAACACCGCTGGGGATTGACATGACACTGCTGACAACTGAGCTCTGCTGTCTCAGCCACAACACCTGGATGAGGCCGGCTGCTTGGCTGAGATATGAGGGGCCCATCCTGTCTGCTTAGCTGGTTTCCTGGCCCCAGAAGCAAGCAGGCCTCCCTCCAGCAGGGTTACTGACCGGCAGAGGGACTCGGGCAAAGATGATAGCTAGCTGCAGCCTCCATGCTGCTTCTTCCTGTGTTCTGTCAACAGGAAATCCCCTGCAGGACAACCTCTGGGAAACCACGGGAAGCTCTCACATTGATGAAACCCAGGTTGTTTCTGAGGCTTCACTGGCAGACCAAGCGAACAGGACATTGCTAAGGGATAGTCAGTATGGCACTGGGAGTGCCCAGGTCAGAAGGGAGTCATCTGGGCCACCTACCATATGTCAGGTGTCATTCCTGCCTCTCTGTCCTAGCCTGAACCACTTTTCCTCTTCCTAGTACAGCAGGAGGGAGAGTGGGGACGTGGAAGGTGGACGCCTTCACGGGGCAAAAGCCAAGAGGTCGAGGGAACACAGCTCAAATGCAACCCGATGGAACTTCCATCTGGATACTGAGCAACTGGAGGCTTAGTCTCAGTCTGAAAGTACCTTCCTTAGACAGTAGAAATGTGGGATCCCACAAACCTTAACTGTGCTATGAAATGTTTTTTGATTATAATACAGGCTCATTAGAAGACATTCAAAAATAGAATGAAAAAAAACAAAGAATAAAAAAAATCACCTGACCACAAAGAGATATCCACTGTTAATATTTTGGTTTATATCTTTGCAGCCACTTATTTCTCAGATGTAAAAAGCTTTGCGTGACTTTCCAGAGGTTGTCATATTACTTTATATTTATATATGTAAATACATGTATATATATAGTGTATTTATTAAATATTTTTTAAATTATGTCAAATAATTTATATTGTTTTAGAACCCTTTTTATCATTTAACAATATGCTATGGACATTTTTTCAGGTGAATACATGTAAATATAATTATTTTTCCTGGCTATGTGGTATTTCGATTGTAAGGATATACTATCATTTATTTAATTAATCCCCTGCTGGTGGAACATTAAAGAATGCTACATATTTATGCATTTTTCTAATGGTTTCATTGGAATAAATTCTTAAAAATGGGTAAAGGGTATGTAAATTTTTCAGTTTTTTTTAAATGGGTGTTTTTCCCACATTGGCCATAGAGAACAGGTACCAGAATGAGGCTGGCTAAGCAAGTTCATTATCATTTTCCCCCATGGTCTGGGAAGTGAAGGCACAGTAGAGTAGGCGATTTGGACCATGTTGGATTTTCCTGGATGAGTCATTGTCTAAAAGTTGATTGGCTCTGAGCTACCAGGTTTCAAGTGCTGAAAATGATGAAGCACAGGTGAGGCTAGGAAGGGCCGCTCCACACTCCTGTCCAACAAGCTGGCTAACCTCTGCTAGCAGCCGTCTCTAGATCAGCATTCAAGGCCAGGGTCTCCCTAGCCAACTTGCCCCAACTTGCTTTGCACCCTTCGACTGACTTTGCAGTGCAGAGTCATGGGGCTCGGTAGGTGAGTACTTACCAGAACCTAGCTGTCCTGCAATTCCCTACATAAACAGAGTGATCACCACTTGCACACCCTGGTCGCTTAGCCCTGATGCACAGAGCTCTTTCCAAAATGGGCCACTCACCATATCTTCAGGGTCTGGAATTTTCACTCCACTGAAGTACTGATTTGTGCTAAATACTTGCTGGTGCCTAGGAATGAGATCTCCTTTGGACAAGAAGAAAGAGAGGGGTAAAATGAGATCAGTTGGCAAGCACTGACTAATGGTTTTCCTCCACTGGAGCTGTGTCTGTCTGTACCTATGCCCATGAAGGCTACAGTTCGCTCTTCTGATCAGAGGGAGAGGCATGTAGGCAGCCCTCGACAACCTATATATACTGTGACCTGTGGTGGATGAAGCCCTGTGTCAGGTAGAGGAGGAGGCAAGCACAGAAAGCTCTTGCCCCTCTAAGGCTCACAGTGCATTGGAGGAATCCAAACCAAACAACGCAGGGGCACACACACCCACAGATAATATAATGCCTTTCTTTTTATAGCAAAGTACGACAACTGCAAAGTACGACAACTGCAAATCAAAATCATAAACTGAATTCTGATGGGTGGAGATAAAAGTGTGCTGGTCTTACAACAGCGCTGACACACAGCAAACAGTCGACAAGTATTTGAGGGAGAAAGGGAGGGGAGGAGGGAGAGAGGAAGGAAGGAAACAAATGATGGGAGATCTTCTAGAAAAGAAGAAAAGAATATGTTTCCAATGTGGGACCGCACTTTGTTGTTTCACCAAACAGCCATCACTTGGAAATCCCATTTTATCTACTGTTTAGAATCACTTACAATGTGAAGCAATGAAACAGGAGCATTTCTGTCTCCTGGAGGATTATGTACAACTCACACTGCCTACATTTCAGCCAAATCAGTGAAAATCAACCTCTGTAAAATTCTAGGGGTGATACACTTGAAGAGGAATTTTGTTAGGAGAATATAAAGAGATACTTGGAAGAGTGCGGCTGGGGCATAGCCACGCTCACTTTCAGAGCAGAGTGAGCAACAAAAACCTCCCAAGCAGGACCACAGAAATGCTGCCATTGACCTGGGCTGGAGTTCCTACGTCAGCATATCAAGTTGTCTAATTTTACCGATTTGTTCTGGACTTTACCTCTCACTCAAACCCAGAAGCTGCTGTCCCACCCCATTTTGGACCAGGAGACAAAATACACTCTCTGATGCCTTGGCCCGTATCTCAGTGAGCTTCCTCATGAGCATCCTGTACCTTGATGACCTCCGTCCAGCAGAGTTGAAAGTGGGGACATGAAAAGGGTGCCTTAAATCATCAGGAGAAGCACTGCAAAGGAAGGCTGAGTGCCTATGGAAGGGCTTGAAGGTGACTTACATGTCACCCCAAAAAAGCTATCAGCAAATGTTCATTGCCTACTATGTATAGATGTTGGTAGGGTATAAACAGAAATATAAGCCATGATCTACCCTCAAATAGCTTATGGTATCTTTGGGAAGATAAAAGCACAAGACAAGACATGGTGACAGCAGATGCTACAGGAGTTTAGAGAAGGAAAGCTTGCTTTAAATTAGGATAAACAGGGGACTAGTAGCTCAAGCCCCTGACTTTTGAAAAGGGCAGTCACTGCTTCTAGATCTGTTCATCTGCCCCTCTCCTTCCCTCTCCCAGCCCCACCCCAAGAGGAGAAAGAAAGGAAAAAGCAACGGGATGGGAAAGCAAGACAAGAAGACTGACATAAGGAAGAGCCTTCCTTCCTGATGCTTAGGTTTAGAATCTTTCTCTACAACATCTGAATGATCTAAACTAGCTTGGCAGGCTGGAGTCAAGGACATCCAAAGAATGAATGACCACATGATAATAAATGAAATAAAACACAACAGCATTCTGTAAACTGTTAGGACCTTACAGAAATGTAAGCTTTCACTGATACTATGGTCATTATTCAGAGTTTAACTTAACCCAAACTATGCTGAAGAGAGACTCTTGTATCTTTTTGAACAATTAATATATACTCAAAATTGCTCATTCTTTTTATTATTATTTATTTAACAAATATTTTACATAGATATTTTAATGGAGTCATTTAAATGAAGCTTTTAGAGTTTCCCTCTTCTGTAACTGCAAAGGGCATTAGGTGAGACGAGGGACTGGACTCTGCCCTGTACTGACATGGGTGAAACTATCTAGTTTCCTAAAAGGCGAGACAAAGTACTACTTACCCAAGGTTTTCCTAATCAGATAGAGCTGATCCACATCTGACTGTCCTGGCCACAGAGGCACCCCTGACAGCAGCTCAGCGAAGACACAGCCAATTGCCCAAACATCTACTGGGGGGCCGTACTGCATGTCCCCCACTAAAAGCTCTGGGGAGCGGTACCACCTGGTAGCCACGTAGTCTGTGTAGTAGGCACCCGGTCCAGCTGGCCAGTGACAGGACATGGGAAACAAGAGCAGTGGAAGCCTGGAGTCAAAACTGGGGTGGGTAGGAGGCCAAGAAATCAAGCTTGCACCCCATCATGTGGCTTTTCTAAATCAGTGGCTCTCAGTACTGGCTGTACATTAAATCGCTTGGAACACGGTATTTGTTAAATGACCACTGCTTGGGCCCCACCTCAGTCCAGTTAAACCAGAAATTCTGGGGGAGGGCCTAGAGTTATTAGGATAGTTCTTATAGCTTGTAGTTCCCCCAGAAAATTCTAATCTGCAGACAAAGTTGAAAACCACTCTTCTAAAATAGTACCTCTGAAAAGTACTATTTTAGTAAAAAATAGTAGACACCAGGAGGGTAATTTACTTTTTAGTAAGCACTTTAATGTGGTACGATTCACATGTAGCATATGGTTTTAAACCACTGTATGTGTCTACATGTTTTTAGTAATTACTGAGTTGTGCTTTATAGCAAGCTTATGCCCTAAATATACAAGAACTAGCTTTCTATAGCATTTAGATCCTTTATTATATAAAAAAACTTTTCATCTTTTACATTTAACTAAAGAAAACATCAATACTCACTCAAAAGCCGAGCAAACCCAAAGTCACAAAGCTTAATCACTGAATGTTTTGTGATGAGGATATTTTCTGGCTTCACGTCTCTATGTATGCACTAGTCACAAAAATCAAAACAAACAAAATATTACTAAGGGGTAACTATAATATATGAGATAAATAAAAGCAAATATTTTGAGAAATAATTTAAACCTCTCACTGGCCTTTTGGGTAATCGGCTGAAAAATAGCAGCCTAAAATCTAGTGCCATAACCTGTCACAGCCTGAATCATCCCAAATTCTTGAAGGGCCAGAAGGACCAATAAGGGTGAAAGGAAAAATGAAAGTACGATAGCCAGATGCACAACAGACACATTTCTTTAGTATGAGTATATCCCCTGCTGTATTGGAGACATACTTCTACTAAAAGGTGATGATCGTTCATCTGAAAACCACATATACCTGGGTGTCCTGTATTAAATCTGGTAACCCTAGGTGAAAGGGAAAATGTTAAAGGCTTTCCGGTGAGGCCTACATCACGGTTGCAGAAGCTGCAAGCTGGTGCATCAGCAGAATTCACAATTCAGTTATTTAAGTGAGAACAGAACATAGTCCGCCTGGTAAACAGGACAAGCCCTGGGTCTCCTGAGATAAGCTAGGGAAGAAAAGGGCGGAACCATGAGTTTGCCAAGAGACCTCCCTTCCAGCTTTGACATTTGTCCTGATAAGATAAACATGAGTAGGCAGCGTTTACCCTCTGGAGAGGGTCACTAGATGTCAGCTCTGTCCCACATCAAGTCTTCTTAGTGCGGCATCCACCCCACGGGATGTAGACCCATGCGTAGTTTAGACACAAATCACCTGCGGTTTCCAGACCACAGCTGACATTGTTTAACAGGGTGATGTTAGAAAGGCTAAGACTCTTCACATGATTTTCTTATTGAATAACAATTTTCTTGGCAAAGAAAAAATCAACAACCTAATTAACAATTACATAAAAACAGTTGGGTCAAAATCCTGTTCAAGGTTCCCAATAATCTTCCCTTCCTCCAAGTGTTTTCCTCTCTGGAGAAGAATGTTGGAGCCTCCTGCAACCCTCTATGGTTTGCCGCTGAAACCCTCAGGGATTCTTTACTTTCTGGACAAGAATTTGGAGAGAGGACAGAGGTTCTTCTTGGTTCTGACCTAGTTTTCATTCCAAAGGACCTTCAGGGTGAGGGATCAGGGTGATTGTTTCCCCTCGGGTATTTATTATTCTGGAAACATTTGGAGGAGATAATTTCCAAATTATTTTATTACAACTTATTTGGCTCTCAGCAGTTAATGGCCCTGAGATCTCCACTCTTTTACCACTGGCTTCACATATTACTATAAATGGGTACACCCATGAATATCATGATGGCAGATGGGCAGAAGTACTTTAAACAAGAATGTGCTCCTATTCTGTTCTGGGAATTCTTTACAAGTTTCTGCGCCCTCCCCCAGTCAGTACATGTGACCCAACAGAGCAGCAGCAGCTCCCCAGAGAACTGTGGTATGCAGTATATTTATCTTTAGTGTCTCTGCTTTTCCCCACCAGTGCCTTTATGCAGCCTCTCTTGTTCCTGCATTCTAAAACTGCTCTATGAAAGTGCTAACCCTCACTCTCAGTAAATAGCAATATAAGGTGTCCATGCTCCTGGCATATATGCATTTTTAACAAGGATTGTAGCCTTCAGCTACGATCAGCTACAAAGTGGGGAGGGAGACTCAGTAGAGAGAAGTGCTGGCTACTCGGAGATTTTCTCCTTCTGGAAAGGCAGCTTCAGGAAAAATCATTTAGAACAGCACAAGGAAAGGGATTCAGCCCTGTTAGCTAAACTGACCCTGGCAGTTGGCAGGATGACATATTACAGTCAAATTGCCTTTGTGGCCAAAATGAAGCTCCAATACTGGAATCTGGCTTCTGCAAGCAGGGATGGGCAGTGCTGTTATTGGAGGGAGTAGCGGGTTTCCCAGCATCTGGGAAGCCACACCACCTGGGCAGGGGCCTGCTGGGCCTGAGGTTTCCACGGGGCTGCTTTGTTCCAGACTTGGCGCTCATGCCTCACCGATGCAGACACTCGCACTTGGGCATCATGCCTGGGACGCCTCCGGCTGCAGCTGAACCGGCATGAGTCACCTGGGTCCCCTCCCCAGCCTCAGAGCACTGTGAGGGCACCAGACCAATAGAGCCTCTACGTGAATGGGATTTTGCCTTAAATCTGAGTAGTTTCTAATTGATATAAATATGTAATTACTTCATTAAAATCATGAAAATGCATCTTATATTAACATGAACAAGAAGAAATGGCTAGGTTGGCATTTTTAGCATTTATTTACTCCAACCAGGCTTAAAGAAGATTTGGGTGAAATATTATATCCACAAAAGTATGATATAAAGTTTGTACAAAGGCTCTACTTCAGCTTAAGGGCAGCCTTCTGATTTTTCAAGGGAGATCATGAGACTTACATCGTGTTTATGGCAAAAATTTACTGCTTGCAATGTCTGCCAAGTTATGCTCTTCACGAGATGTTCTGGTACCCTAATAAAAATAAAGAAGCAACACAAACACATTCTTTAGTGTAGCCATGAAATTCAGCTTAAGAAAAAAAAAAAGTAAACCAAGACAGGCTTAAGTAAAAATTAAGGAAAACTCCTAGGTGACACATGCAGTCAGCCAAGTCACGGAGCAGTCAGTCCATAGGTCCCAAGTGTAAAGAACATGTGATTAGCACACTGCTGGATTCTAGGAACAGCAAGATGACAACAATGCTAGTATCTACTTCTACAGGGAGGGATCTCGAAAACCCATAGGGATTTCAACAAGTATTTATGACCACCAGCCTCAAACATCTGTGACACCACTGGGAACCTGTCAGGCAACCTGAGCTCCCTTTCTATAAGGAGCTTTGGTTAATAGAAACTCAGTTAACATATAGCATAAAAGACGTTGTTTATTTTTTCAAGCTGCCCCAAACTGATGGCTTTGAAGCAGAACTCACTCTTGGTATGTCGGCACATTATTTCTCTAGACTCCCTGGAGAGCATTTTTTTTAAGGTATCAAAGATTTCATGGAAGACAGGGAAGAGGTTTACATTGTATACCAGGTAAAAAAGTTAATGATAATTAAAAACCCACATGGCCAGCTTGTTTTTTTCCCATACTGCTTTTCCCTGGTAGCTGGCTGCGCCCTCACACCCTTCCGCCCTGTCCTCTGTCACAGCATCTAAACTTCATGCTGCTGCTCTCGGCACTTCCTCCCTGACCCAAAGCTTCTATATACAACCAGGGCAGCCAGTAGCCCCAGCAGGTCCTTTGTGCAAGTCAGAAAAAGGCACCTCCTCTGGGAGCATTCAAAAGAACATATTAGGCACGAATGAAGTAGACTACAGAGAGAATACATTTCTTTTCAGAGAACCCCACCCACCAGCTGGACATAATGTTTTTATGAATAAAATATTAAACGATATTGTGGCCCACAACCAGAACTAATGAGTAAACCAGGGAGGAAACTCTTGGGTAGTTGTGTTCAGGGGAACAAAAAAAGTCACTTCTAGCCTTGGGGATGGGAGTGGTGGGGCCTACAAGGCCACTGTTGTCACAGACCAGATGTTCAGGAAATCCTTACAATGTGGAGGAAATGAAGAGGCCACTTCAAGAAAGAAGAGCAGGGACATTTCTGGACCAGGACCCTGTTCCTGGGCTTGAAGTAGCGTCCCTCCAAATTCTCTTCCTTGTTTTCCTGACATACGGGAATAGACACTAGAAAAACTCACCTGTCTAGAAAAGGCCTAGAAGAATACAACCAAGAAGGGGACATTTCAAGAGAAATGCTTTTTCCAGGCTCCACTTTTTATCCAGGAAAAAACTGGAAGGCATTTTGATTACTTAATGAATTAAGTATTAACATAAGGTCATCAGTACCAGGCCACTTTAGTATAGAAGAACATTTCCCAAAAGAAATTATGTCAAAGGAGCATTTAAAAGTAAATTATAACAGCATATCATTAATGCTCCTCTAAGGCTGAGCACATTACTACAGATTCCCAAATGTAAACACTGTTACAAGCTACCTGGTTGTTGTCTTTAGTCGGCTACTTAGTTGCTTCTTTTTCAATTCATTTCTTTGAAATACCAGGCCCTCTGACTCTACTTCTAATAAATAGTTTTTTATTGATGGTAATAGAAGCCAGGTTTTTCACTGTTGGAGAAGGGAGTTACAAATATGGAAAGGAAAAAAAAACAATCTATTTTGTGGTGTTGGATTAGAATTGGATATACACATGAGCACAAAGGATGCTGTGCTCCTTTGGAAGGGCTCTGTCTTCTGTAGGGTACTCCAGAGAGCTTCTGGGCTTGAGACAACATCTGAAGTGGTGGTTAAGGTAGTGAGAAGTGACCAGACTTGAACTATATTTTAAAAAGAGTCTTTAGGATTTTCTGAGAGTGAATGTGAGAGACAGAGAGGAATCAGAAATGACACCAAAGTTTTAGCTTGAGTAGCTGGTTCACAGTGGGGCCTTAAACTGAGGAGAATGCTGGGGGAAGAGCTGGTTTTGAGGAAGGAAAGGTGGATAAGTTGAGATGTTTATTGGGCATCCCAGGGAAGACTGAGGGTAGGCAGTTCTGGATTTAGAGGGAAGGTCAGACTGAAAATGCAAACTTGGAAAACATAAGCATATTGATGGTATTTAGAGCCATAGGATTGGATGAAGACTCTAAAAGAGTGAAGAAAGAAAAAGAAAAGGTCAAAATCCTGAGGCCCTACCACATGTAGAGCTCAGGAAGCAGGGGGGATTCAGAAGAGGCGAGCTGAGCACAGAGTGCACTGAGATGACACCCAAGAGAACAAGACAGCGTCACCAAGGCCAAATGAAGAGAGCATTTCAGAGGACTTCTGGATTAACAGGGTGGATTGAAAAAACCACCTAATTTCATTCTCTCCCCAAACTTGACTATTAACTACACTGAGATTTTTTTTTAAGACAGAAACCCACATGGTCAGAGAGAACAGGAGAATAGATAATAGCAACATATTTTGGAATCGGGAAAGCAGGTGGATGAATGCTAATTGACAATAGCTTTTAGAAAGCTGTAACCTACACCAGGAGAAGGGGAAGTGGGAGACCAACCAATTTACCCCAAAGAATCCTCAGAAGCCTCAGGAACCAGCAGCCAAGAGCTCTCTGTAAGCGGAGTGGAGAATCTGTCTGGGAAACAATTAAACCCCTAGACCCCTTCCCCTATTCTGTTCCCACAGGGAGCACTCTTCCCCTATCTTGTAGAAGGCTGGAGTTTTGTTTTCTGGAGAGGATAAAAGAGGGGATGTTTGATTCAGTTGCTATCATGGATACTGTTCCAAAACCAGGAGATCGTATGATTGTATGCATACTAACTGCTGAATGTTGAGACTCCCCACTCTCTTCCCTCACTAGGTTCTGAGAAAACTGGCTGCCAGACTTCACTTTTCAAGAAAATACTGGAAGGTATTTTGGGGAGAAGCTCAGGGAGAAAGATTAAGATTCTGACACCGGGGATCCCCTGCAGAAAATGGCCCAGCCAGGTAACACCATAGTGAAGCTCAGAGCTTCCAGTAGTTCCCGACTCTTAACCATGGGCATACACCAGAGACTACATGACACTCCAGATAAGCCTCAAATAAGAAAGTTAGAGGTAAGAACAAAAAAAAAGCAACTTAAAGAAACAGAAACTCTGGAGAGTGAAGAGAGCATTTAAAAAAGTTAGTTACCACAGAAAGAAAAGGAATCCTATTAGATCCATCAAGTAAGAACAGGACACTATGCCATCAATAGATGAATGGATAAAGAAGATGTGGTACATGTACACAATGGAATATTACTCAGCTATAAAATAAAAGAAATCCTCCCATTTGCAACAACATGGATAGATCTAGAGGGTATTATACTCAGTGAAATAAGCCTGGCAGAGAAAGACAAATACCAAATGATTTCACTTATTTGTGAAGTATAAAAACAAAGCACAACAGAAAGAACAAAATAGCAGTAGACTCATAGACATACTGAGAAGGGACTAGTGGTTACCAAAGGGGAGGGATTGGGGAGGATGGGAAGGAAGGGGAAGGGGATTATGGGGCACAAAAATTTGCAGTCACAATATAGGACGGTAGTACATCCGTAGAGGACAGTTAATGATTTCATAACATTTTACTATGTTGATGGGCAGTGACCACACTGAAGGGTGTGAGGACTTGATAATATGGGTCAATGTTGAACCACTGTGTTGTGTATTTGAAATCAACATAAGATTGTATATCAATGATACTTTAATAAAAAAAAAAAGAACAGAATACTATGAGAAAACAATTACACCAGTCAGAGTCCAACATTCGGATAACAGAAAGTCCAGAAAAAGAAAATAGAGAAAACAAAGGGAAGGATATTAATAGCAAAACAGTTTAAAATTTTTTCTCAGAAAGGACCCACCCCATGCCATCATACTGGATGAAAAACAAGGCCCATGATTTTCATACCTCAGAATTCTGTGAACAAAGAGAGGATTCTACATGCATCCAGAAATGAAAAAGAAACAGGGCTCACAAAGGAACAGAAGGTAGGAATGACAACAGACTTCTTAATGGCACTAAAAGATAGGAGGCACTTTAAATTGCCTTCAAAATTTTTAAGGAATATTATTTTCCACCAAAAAGAAACAAAGAAACTATACCCAAACAAAATAATTAATCAAGTGTGAGGAGAGAATAAAGACATTTTAAACATGTCAAGGCCAATTTCTCAATCTCTCCGTCTTATATACGCTGTCGCACACGCTTCTCAGGGAGCCTATGGAGGATGCACTCTCCTCAAAAGGAGGAAACTGTAGAGATGACATGAAACAGAGGAAGACCTGACGAGAGGGGAGTAACAGGCATCTCCAGGACGGTGAGGCGAGATGACAAGATGATAACTGCATTCCGGGCATAGAAAGTGACCACTCCAGATTAGAACATGACTCAAGAGCCAGGCATGTTGGGGGTTGTCATTGCCATGCCCTCTGACTTATACCATATTAAATAAGTATGAAAATATTTAACAAACAAAAGCTTTGGAAGAGGCTGGGTGATTGGCAAGACACTTTGGGCTAAGGCAGATGTTCTTAAAGTGGTAGCCGTACTGGCAAGGCTAAGTAATTCACTTCACATCACAGTATGTGTTTCCAGACTAGTGGTAAATGGTGGTCATGGCTGAGCTCTGGGGCAGAGTTGGAACAGACTGAACAGGGACAAAGGGAAGGGACCCAGTTCTCTCTCATTCTTTACTGCCTTTAAGAGCCCTGTTGGGATTCCAGCTCAAAGACAAGCTGTCCATTCAGAGGAATCATGCTTAAGCTCAACCTTAACCTGTAAGGGAAGGTATCTGAGCCTTTCTTCTGGGCCTGGTTCTTCTGCTCCACCTGGAGATTAGGCAGTTGAACTTCAGACAAACCACATCTCCAGTAAAATGTACTCGGAAGGAGCTGGACAGGATCCAGCCTGAAACTCTTGTACTGCCAGGCAGCTGGGCAGGTCTGGTGGAATTTATACTCCTGAAGATGTCTGCTCCCCAGACCTAGGCAAGGTATGAGAAAATTGAGCAAGGACACTCCCTTTATTCTCTGCCCCAAAGCAGAAGGGAGGGGCTTGGGAAGGCATGCCTTCATCCTGGGGTAGTCAGGGTCTTCCCTGCGGTCTTCAGTTGCCTCTCTGAAAGCAACAGTATGTTCCTCTGGAGCCCACTGGCCTGTCGCTCAGCTCAGCAGAGGCACTCCTGAGTCCTCTACCAGCATGGCCTCCCAGCATTCTTCCTGCCTGCTTTGGGGATTTGTTTTGCCCCCAGGAACTGAAAGGGTTCCCAACTGACTGACTCCAAGGAGGGTTGAGGTTTGGGGGAGAGGGTATCACTAGAAATGTCTGTAGTCTAGATTTCTATGTGACTGTACCATCTTTTTAACCAATTGGAGATGGGTGTGCTTGGCCAAAACAAGCAAGTAAACTCAGAAATAGGAAGACAGAAGGTCCAGGAAGTAATGAATCCAACCTTAGAGAAATGCAGAGGAAATTCCAAGGAAGAGAGCAAAGGGAAGTCCCAGGAAGACAGGTGGACAAAAGGCTTTGAGTATAAGACAGAACGATGGCGAATGGGGGTCTAAAAGCAAGATGTCGCCAAGAGAGAAATGGAACTAATGGATTACCTGACCTGATGACTCTGTGAAAAAGTATACTGAGAAGCTACTAAAAAGAGTGGGCAAAGTTACAATCAAGTTAAAGATTATCAAGCAAATTTAAAAAGCAAGGCTATGGGGTAAATGTAAGTTTTCACCCAGAATTTCCTACCTGGACTTGGCCTATTTGCATATCAATGGGCCATGGTAGGGCCACTACCACAGCCATTATCTTCTCCCCCCTCTTCCTGGTAGGTAATTGGTCTGGTGTCCATCAGTCACCAGGGACCCACCTATGGAGCTCCTCCCAGAAGGGGCAGGTGGGGCAAGTGAGCAGCACACCTCAGCCACAGGCACTGAGAGGCGGCCGGCCTGCGGAGCCACGTTTGGGAAGGCAGAAAGTGCTCAGGGAGAGACCAGGCTATGAGCAATAAAGCCTTTCCTCCCAACCTGCCCTTTCCTTGTCTTCTTTTGGTTTCATCAGATTCATAGAGAACTTACCCCAGGCAGGGAACCCCCTTACTCCCGGAGCAACAAAGGCAAATATTAATTTGTGGGAAAGCTACAAAAAGAAACCCTAGTCTGGTAAAATACTCACCCATCAGTACTATTCACATAGGCATAATAATGGGAACAGTGAATACTGATTTAATAAAATTTTAACCTAACTATTTTGGGATATTAGAAAGGGAAAGAAGAAGGGATAATGGTGTAAGGAAGCAAAATCCTCACTTATTATAAAAGGAAGTCTATAGATAATGTCTAAAACTGGTAAACCAAGAAACAGCAGTATATCACTCTTTTGATATTATATTACACCCTTGTGTTTGGTTTGCTGATAACTTTGCTGCATTCATGAGGGATCTTCATCTGCCGTCTTCTTTTCCTGAAATGTCCTTGCCTAGTTTTGGTAACAGGGCATAAGGGCCTCATAAAATGATTTGAGAAATGTTTCCTCCTCCTATATTTTCTGAAGGAGTTTGTGTAGGATTGTTATCATTTCTTCCTAATATGTCTGATGGAGTTCATTCATCAAATATTTTAACAATAGAACACAAGGTAGCATACTATAAAAATATATAAGTCCACCTCACTGGTGGTAAGATAAATTTATTCTCTTTGACAAACCCTGACCCAATAACCTCATTTTGAGATTATTTCTCAAATGAGAAACCTCATATATATATTATCTCATATATGTGTGTGTGTATAAATAATATAAATATAAAACAGTGCCACGTTGTATAGTAAACTGGTGGGAAATAGGGCTGTGCAGAAGAGTGAGGTATGGTGTCCCATGCTAGGACCACGTCAGTAAGCTTTGGGGAGCTATAAAGGATTTTATGTAGAAGTAGTGGCATGATCCACTTGGTATTTTAGAAATCTGTACTGAGAAATATAATAAGTGATCACAGGACATTCTTGGGGTAAACCTAAGGTGCAAACCTAAGAAGGACCCACCCCAGCCCCAGGCCGAGAAAGCACAGCGTTAACACACTATTCTTTGTTGATACTGTCTAACTGATCAAATATGCAAGTAAAGGAGAACTGCAGTCTTCTGACATCTAGGGAACTGGATCATCAATTCAGAGTTAGACAGCTGGAAGTCCCCTTAAATGTCACCTAGTATTAAACTCTCATTTTCACAAGTGTCCTCACACCTGTGAGCAACTTGCTGGAGGTCACACACATGATGCTGACTCACTTTTACTGGGAATGCTTAAATGTTTTATTTTATAGTGTGAGATCGCTAAATTGAAAAAAAAAGCTTTCTTATGAATTTCAAAATCTTTGGTTGACACAATTTAATGACATTTACTCCTTAATGATAACAAACAAAAATTTGGAAATGAAGTTGCTTGTACATAACCACACATGTATCTACTGGTCTTTCCCTTCTCTAATTCACCTCTGTACTGAAGCATTTTCTATTTCCTGGAACATACATATTTTAGCCAGTAGAGTTTTAAATAATCTGCTTTCAAAACTCTAATCACTCTCCATCCTGTCCTTTTTTTCTTCTGTTCAAACTATATGCCAAAAAACAAGTAACTCCCAGTTATTTTCAACCCCCCATGTGTTTCAACCCATAATCACTGTTTCCAGTTGACTCAATCTAACATGATTAGTCAAACTCCTGGCAACATCTCCCTAGCACCATGAGGAACTTATACTAATAAGTTTAATTGAAGTGTCACTTGCAAGCTATCAAAAGAGCAAATATCAACATACCAATTGTTTTGTTTCTTGAACACATTTCTCTGCATCAATGACTTTCTGAAGGGAGGTGTCTGTTCTCTTGGCTGTCTGGCTGTGTAAACTAGCATGAAAAATCTATGCATGGTCACCAACAGACCACAAGCAACTTTAATCTCATTCACCTGAAGGTTATGGCAGATCATAATCACCGAGATGTAGCAGAGCATGGTCTTGGCCAACCCTTGAAAGAATTGTTCCAAGAGCCTGAGCTTCTAGCCACCAGAGTGAAAGTGAGCCAGGATGGGACATCATTCCACCTCTCTGAGCTGCAAAGCACTGTGCACACTGTCCCTAGCCAAAGTTGGGCTCCCCTAAGCAAAATAAAAGGAGATAATGGGTTCCTTACCCAACTTCTTAAAATCTCACCTTTCAACGTAAAGGCCACCTCCTCTAGGAAGTCTGCTTTGACCCACTTTGAATCTTGTCTCTCAGGGCTTTCTAATCATTCTACTCTCTCCTGGCACAGTGATTGGCTCCAGGGATAATTGCATCACTGAAGCTGAGCCAATAAGAGTCTTCCAGTGGACTTCATATGCAGATGATACCTTCTTCTAGAACTTCCTTTCTTCTAGAATGGCTACATACGTTGATAAAAGCCTGTGGCATGCTTCCTATTTCATATTTTCCCCTTTCTAGTTCTTTCCATTCCATGCCACACACATACCCTCCAAAATCCACCTCATAAGGGAAATGCCATCTCAAGGCATAATGAAGCCAACACAGGGAAGAGTTGTAGGTGAGGAGGAGGGAGGGAGGGAGGGAGAGAAAAGCCACCACCTCCGGCACTCTGCCTGAAGTCACCCAGCTGAGGAGGAATGGGTGTTCTGCTCACCCTGGCAAGGTGCCACCCCAACCAGAATAGAGGACCCCCTGCTTTTCAAACAAAGGCCCTGTCTGCTCACCAATCCTTCTTCTAATGCACACAAAAGAGTTGCATATGCTATAACCAAATGTATGACAAGATCTGCAGAGCCCCCAGAGTCACCCCCATTCCTCCCAGTTTACAGCCGCCCCGCGTTCCTTTTCCACCTGTGCCTGCTTCAGTTGTGCTTTGTCACTTGCAACTAAAGAAGTCCTGACCAATACCAGCCTGCTTCAGATGAAACACCATGTCGGTTTTAGCCTTAAGCTTCTTATTTACCATTGTCTTTGGACTCTCCATTTCAATCTGCAAGTCTATAGGCTTCCCTAGTCAGACACAGAATAACTAATATCCTTCCTTTTCTTTGCAGAGATAGCATAACAAAGAAATCAAGTTCAACCTAATAATGCTGTTGCCTTCTTCCCGAGAATGAGTAGTTATGATCCCTTTCCTAATGTTATTGGTAACTGCTCCACCGCCAACACCAGCTGCAGAGGTGCTGTCCAGACACTGGCTGTCTCGCCTAATCTGAAGAAGGGTCATTGCTGATTCTCCCTCCCAAATTCTGGTGAGTTGTTGTGTTTTTTTTTTGTAAGGGATGGACCACTCACCCTCTCTGGTATCTGTCCAGCTCATGGAGGACCGTGTGGGCACAGTACTCGAACACGAGATGAAGCCTCCGCTTCCTCCTGAAGACTTCAATAAGGTTGACAAGGTTGGGGTGCTTGAGTTGCTGGAAACAAAAAAAGCAAAGGTGCTGAAGTGGGCTGTGAATGCGGCTTTCTCTGATTTGGTCCAATAAAAAGAAAGCCATTCATCCTTTAAGATGGTTCTGGCCTTGGACTGAAGGAGGCTGTATACAGTATTTATCTTACTTGTCTTTACGAGCTGTTTGTTAGCAGCTTATAAGTGCAAAGTGATTATAACCCAGCTTGTCATTGAAGACATAGAGAGATGTGAGGAGGCTGGAAAAGAGAGGACAATGACAAGGAGGTGGTGAGGTTTAGCTAATACAAACCCAACTTTTTAAGGCTCAAATCAAATGTCCCCTCCTAAAGAGGTTGCTCCTGATCTCTCCTGACTGGTTCAGTGTCCCTGTATGTCTTGTCATCCCCCTGAAGTATGTCTCCTTTCAAATCCTTCAGAAATGCTATGATTGTTCAGTCGATTATTTAATTTCTCCAGCTATGAATAGATATGATAGATGCATTCCACAGACGATAAGAACCATGACATCAGGGTCTGTGTCCTCTCATTTACTCAAAATGATGTTACTGTACCCCCAGCATGGGGCCTTGCACATAATAGGCATTCAATAATGATTTGTGAGTAAAGGAGCAAATCATGCTTCCTAGGCTGATGATAGATTGTAAAACAGAAAAATGAGGAAGACTCCAATCAGATGTGCCTGAAGGTGTGTATCCAGAAAGAAAGAGCAGGCGTAAATGCTGGTGTTGGCAGAGATAAACCTCATGCTTAGCTCTCTGGTCCCTTCTGTCCGTAATCCTACCAGGAACACTACAACTAAGCCAACTAATCATTGTGAAGAGAGCAAAAGTGGTTAACTTTCTTCAGGCTGTGAAGGCCTCCAGGCACATGGCGTGAGGGAGAAAGAGAGGAACCTCGACGCTTCCTAAGGCCGGTCTCAGAACTGAAGTGACACTGCTTCTGCCTCACCCTCAGGGTCAAAGCAAGTCCCAAGACCCACCCTGACCCCACCTGGAAGAAGCCCAGGATGAAATAAGAACCATGGAAGAGAGAGGCCCCCAGCCGACCCCCACCTAAATTCAGCCGCATGAGGGAACCCAGGCGACACCAGCCGCGGGAACATTCAGCCAAGCCACAGAATTGTGGGAAAGGGGAAATTCCCATTTTCAGCTACTAAATTTGGGGAGGTTGGTCATGTAGCAATAGATAACCCTGTACTAGAATCACTAGGGGAGCTTTTGAAAACTACAGATGCCTGGCCCATCCCCAGAGATCCTGAATTGGTCTTCCGGGGGGCGAGGCATCTGGTTTTTCCCAAAATTCTCCCAGTGACTGAATATAGAGCCAGAGGCAGGCAGATACTTCATAAATGATAAAAGGTGGAAGGAGGGAAACTGAAGTCCTCGACTGCACTTAAGTCCTTGAACGGCATACCACAGCACACTGTGCCGACAGCGAGAAGAGAAGCAGCCAGCAAGGGAAATACTAAGGAAGACAGTTTGAATTTTCTTTGTGAAAGTCCTCTGTATCCTCAAGATATGAGATTCCTCCTCCAGACATTACACTTGATTAAACAAATATAAAATAGCCAAAATACTGTAAAGCCTATTATGTGACTACATTTGGGCACTCCAAGCTATAAAACCCCACATATATGTTATTGTACCTGGAAACTTTTAGCCTGAGCTAACATTTTCCGGGCACAGCAGGACAGAGCTCACTACTGTCTTACACCAAAGCACTGCATTGGCTCAGTGCCTCAAATGGAAACCCAGTAATTCAGTTCAAAGGGGCTAAAAAGCAGCATTCTGACAGACTTAGTGGAAAGCAGAGGTTTTCTTTCAGGCTCTGAAAAATCATTGTTCATGGGCCCAGATTTTGAATCTTAGAGTCTTTCAATTTCCCATGTCCCTTATGTAGTCCTCACTTACATCTGTAACTCCAGAGGGAAAATATTTTCCCAGACTGGGGCCAAATTCCTTTGAAACCAAAATTAGTCAAAGGGAGAAATAAAGTGGGAGAAACCTGTTTATTGCTTACAAGCAGTCATCCAGTTCTGCTCACCTGTGTCTCTTGCAACCCTACTGCAAAAAGGGACTCCACCCAACCTCTCCAGTTCAGATATGCTCTTGTTCCCCCTTGTAATCACCTATTGATATGGAGACAAACTACTTCTCCACACCCCTGGGAAACACCTATTGATATGGAGATGTACTAAGGCCAGGCAAGAGATTCTGGAAATATTGCAATTTTTCCCATAACATCTCTAGCCAAATTTTTTCACAAAACTACAAATATATCAGTTCTACCAAAACAAATACCTGGACCTTCTCTGGATGCCAAGTCTGGAGCCTTCAACTTGTCGTGTACACACCTGCAGGGCACCACTACCTCAGGATAAAACCCAGAGGTCCTCTCAGTTTGGCCTCTGCTTACCTCTCTAGCCTCTTAGAACTCCCCCAAAACAGCTGAATTTCTCTCACTTCCTTGAAGGCTGGCACTCCCTCTCATCTCAGGACCTACTCGCCTGGTTCTTCTTCTGAAGCGCTCCCATGCTGCAGACGTCGCTCTCTGTCTGGCCTCTCCGGCCCCACTGACACACGTGGTATGAACTGAAAGAGCTATAATGCTGGAGCACAAGCATGGGCCCCATGCGACAGGCTAGGGACACTTTCACGGTCTGGAGTGGGACTGTCAATATTATACTGTACCCATCTTCCTGTTACTACACACCTTTTGAAAACCTAGATTCTGATAGCTGTAAGATTTTCTTTTCAAATAACATGTAGATTCTTTAACACATTTGGGGGTACTTATAAACAAAGTTTTGATGAACATCTTGCTGGCTGGTTGACCTTAACTTTGAAACTTAACTTCTCAAGGCCTCAGTTTCCCATCTGGGAGGGTAGGAAGCTCAGAGACTGCTATGACAATTAGCATATAGGGCACATACAGTGATGTCAGGAACAGAGTAACCTCTCCATGAAGGTTAACTGTTAATATTATTATTTGGGGTTATACCTATTTTTATTCAGGATGATTTTCTCTATTGTTTTTATTCAACAATTACTTCTTTATCTTAATGTGCATAAGGCACTGGGATAGTCCTAAGGATACACAGACAAATTAAGCAAGTCCTGCCCTACTCCCATGGAGCTTACAGTCTAAGAGGGCAGACAGAGTTGAAAAGTAAGTATAGATACGGTAAAGGTTACAGCAAGGGCCTTCCATATACAAGAGATTAGGCTGCTTCAGAGAAACCATCCCTGAGGAAGTGGCCTGGGCTGAGGCCTGGAGGGTGAGAGGGGTCTGCCCAGACCGAGGGCAGGGGTGCGGTGGAGGGATCGGGGCTTTCCAGGCAGAGTGACTGGCCTTGTGCCAGGAGGAAGCCCAGGTCACCTAAGGAACTGAAAGAGTGTGTCTTGAGGGTCAAGGGCATGGAACAGAGGTCAGTAAGGTGAGTCCTGCAGTACCTTGCAGGCCATGATAAGAAATTTACACTTTATCCTAAGGACAATGGGAAGCTACTAGAAGGATATGATATGATACCATTAGGGTTTTTAAAAGCTCACGATCGCAGCAGCATCCAGATTGGGTTGGAGGAGGCAATATGGGGAGAGAAGACCAGTGAAGGGTCTGTTGAGATGACGGCGGCTTGGACCAGGGCAGAGGCAAGGAGATGGCGAGAAAGGCACAGTGTGGAGACATATTTAGTGACTAGAAGAGTCAGGCGCTGGGGATGGACTGGAGATGAGGGGTGAAGGAGAGGGAGGTGTTAAGAATGACCAAAGGTTTGTACGATGGGGCAGACGGGGGTGCCTTCCCTGGGTAGAGGAGCAGGTCTGGGGGGGAAACTACTGTTTTTGGCGTGTTGGCTTGGCAGGGCCTCTGCGATATCAAAGTGGAGTTGTCAGGCTGGCAGGAGTTGGAACTGAAGATGAAAACTGAGGCGTCAGCATGAGTGTAGGTGAAGCCGTGGACAGATGTGACTGCCCAGAAAAGCAAGTGAGAAGGGAAGAGGCCCAAGGAACCCCAGCACCCAGAAGTGTGGTGGATGAGGAGGACGCAGAGGAGAAAGGGGAGAAGGTCCCCCAAGGTAAGTGGGAAGACAGCACAGCATGACACCGTGGCACGCCATGGACGGAGGAAGCGGGCCAGGGGGCCAGGTGCTGCTGACGGGCCAAGTGGACAAAGACCTGAGAGTCCCTGGTGGACTTCCCCAGGTGGGGCTCCTGTGACCTCACGGGACAGTGTCAGTGCTGGTGCGAGACCAGGAGCCAGACCATGTGGATTTGGCATTTCAAACCACCTTACTCCTCTCTGCTGACTCGCCTGACCTCCGGGGCAGAACTCAGAGGGACACCTCTGGCCCCGAACCTAGTTTGCATTTGATAGCCTGGAGGTTTCTATCAGAGCTCCAGTATTGTGAATGTCTGCATTCACAAGGGTTTGGATGTTCTTACTTGAATGCGGAATGGGCTTCACAGAGGAATTAGATGGAGAGGAACCAAGCAACATGCTGGATAGACTATACACAGGCTTACTCAACATGCTTATTATGCACACAAGTAATCTTAATAAAACAAACTGAATTACCATATTCATTACAAAGATGTAGTTCAGGGCTTATTTAATTACAATTCCCTCCTGTTTGTGTGTATGTGAAGCCAAAGCCTCAGGCCTGGTCTTACTCTTCAGCATTGCGATCAGTGCCGGTCCAACCTTGAGGATCTCAGTGGTCTCACCAGGCCAGTGACCCTCCTTCGGGTGTGCTGTATGGAGAGGCCTGGGTCTGCTCAGACTCAGACTCAGTTTTTTGTGTATAAAGTTTCTGCCTTTGCTGCTGCCATTCTATTTTGGTCTCTCCTTTATTTTCTCTCTGTATTTTGAATACTGACATTTCATATCATGCTGCCAAGTGAACATTATCTCTGACTTTAAAAAAAGGGCTCCATTTTATCAGCTGAATTTAACCTGAGCTCTGCTTGGTTTCCCCTACAGCGCTGAGAACGCTGCAGATCCTCCATGAGCAGCACCTCCACCTCATCCTTGGCCCTGTCTCTGCTGGCCTCCATTGTGATAAGCTCGGGCTTCTACATCCTCTAAGGTCAAATGTTTGGCCTGTTCAGCCTACAGGATTTTGAAGAATTTTGTATTAAAGCCAACACTGCAGCTTTTTAATCCTGGCTTTTAAACCCTGGCTACCAGGTCTCTCTTGAAAACTCTGGGGACTAGTCATACTGGGCCTGCAGTCTCTGTGGTATCAGTGAGCTGGGGCTGAGAAGCAGCTGTTCTCTTGAGGGAAGGCCTGTGTGCTTCAGCTCATCACAGTCCCTACCACTCTCTGACACAAAGGCCCAGCGAAAGCTGCCTCTACCATCACTCTTACATTATTAATTTTCTTATGTTAGAGTTAAAAGTGATATTTAAAGTCTCCATGTTTTTATCAAAAGTGAGGAAATAACTGGAATAGAGATGAAGAAGACAAAGAAGAAAACACCTATTTATTTGTGAAAGTGAGTCTTTTCTCCCATACCTGCCTGGTCCCTGTAGGCCCTGGGTTTGTGACCTCTACCCAAGTAAGACCTCAGTGGTCCATCTTTCTGGATTGACCAGTGTACAAACCGTTACATCTGTGGTCTCTCTTATCCTTCAAGTGTCAAGGATTCTCTTGTCTATGTTCTTTGTGGGGAGAGTAGGAGGATATTTATCCTGTCTGTGCTTCAGAGAAACAACAGACCTTTTTCTCAGTGATCATACCATGTTTTCCTTTCAAAAACATTCCTTTTCTCACACAACTGCTGTAAACAACAAAAGATCAGAGATTAAAGTTTAGAGAATGGGAGCTGTCTTAATGAAATGGTTTTTTATAAGCCTTTACAATTTTTGAGCTTGACTCTAGGTCTTGGTTACACACACACCTTTGCAGGAATCTTTTATCAGTTAACATTAATCCAGAAGGAAGAAAAGTGATGCCTCCCTCCTTTCTCAAGGGCTTGAGATTCCTCAGGGTTTACAGCTTGTCTGAACTAAGAAGCAGAGAAGGAAGAAGAGAGAACCTTGATTCATTCTCCCTCTCAATCTTCCTTTTCATCAGCATGAATGCTCTCAATTAAATCATGCAACTCAATGTAAGAGTTAATGGCAGCAGTACCTACTTCTGCTTTTGATTCTGAAAGAAAGCTCTAAAGTTTACCTTTACCCCACTTAAGGACTTTGGAAATGCAGGTATGGTCCTAATAAAATGGCACTGAAAAACTCATATCATGAAAAGGTCAGTTCTTCTAAAAATAATATGTAGATGTAATACAATTCCATTCAGAAGCCAAAAAGGATTTCTTTTGAACTATAAAAAATGTTTTTTAAGTTCATATAGAACTATAATTGTTTTAAAACCACCAAGGAAAAAACAGGTTAGGGCAACTTGCTTTATCAGACAGTAAAATTTTTGATAAACTGCCTAAAATTGCCATCAGCATTAGAAGGTGGCGGCAGCAGGCTACTGACAAAGACTCGTGAACAAACAGAAACCGTACACTTTAGAATTAGGTCCAATTATTTAAGGCAAATTAACGAGTGACCAAGGTAGTACTCAATATATATATATTTTTAAGTGCTTTATTTAATAATCCTTCTGGGAAAATTGGCTACCCATTAGGAAAGTTATCTCTCACCACACCACATACAAGGATAAATTTCAGATATATTAAAAATTTTAATATAAGATACTATAAATACTAAAAAAAATTTAGGAGAACCTGTGTATTATCTTAGGATGGGAAAAAGCATCCTAAAAAACAGCACAAGAGATCCAGAAGAAAAAAGACCAGTTTGTTTTTAAGTTTGACTACATAAAAATAAAATAATGTTTGGAAGATGATGAAAGTTATAGACATGAATGCTGGTGATGGTTACACACCAATGGGAATGCACTTAATGTCACTGAACCATACACTTACGAATGGTTAAAATGTAAAGTTTCATGTTATATATATTTTACCATAATAAAAAAAAATAATGTTGGTTTGGCTAAAAAAAAACACAACAAAACCACTACAAACAATATCAAAAGACAAATAATTGGCAGGGAAATATTTGTTAAAGTTATGACAAATAAAGGGTTATAGCCCTAATATTACAAAGAAGCTTTATGTGTTATGAAGAAAAAGACAATCCAGTGGAAAAATGGGCAAAGATATAAATAGAAGAGGAAATATAAGTGATCAAGAGACATGTGAAGATACTCGATCTCACCAGCAAGGCCCATTAAAGCAAAAACATGATCAGAGTTTTTTTTCCTAACAGGCAAGAGCTTTATTTATAATTGCCAAAAATCAAAAGCTCACAAATTACCTTGCTATAGGTAAATGGATACACTGAGCGTGCTACATCCATAGAAAGGAATGTTACTGTGATAGAAAGAAATGGACTACCAAGCCAGGAAAAGACACCTATGAAATCAAAGTGCATATTGTTAAATGAAAGAGGCCAGAGTGAAAGGACTACACAGTGTATGACTCCGGTTGTATGTCATCCTGGAAAAGGCAAAACTACGGAGACGCTAAAAAGATCAGTGATTGCCAGAGGTTCAAAGGAAATGTGGGAGAGTAGAACAGGTGAAATACACAGGCAAAGAAACAATTCTGTAATGGTGGCTCTGTGACATTATGCATTTGTCAAAACCCACAGAACTTTACAGCACAAAGTGTGAACTTTAATGTATGCAAATTAAAAAAAATCATTTAGGAGGCTGGGGAATCCTATGCTAGAATGCAGAATATGACAGAAGAATCTATCACAAATATATGAAAGCACCTCACTAAAGGGGGTTAGGAGAAAAAGTCCTGACCTACGTAACTTTGGAAATGGGTATAGTTCATAACCAAAGGCAAAAGCAACTACACATAAGAATTGTACTGTAGCTGATAAAGTTGTTTCTCATGGATGTAGAAGCTGGCCATTCTGATAATGCTATGTATGTATAGTGGAATTGAACAATTAAGTAAGTGAATGTCAGATAATGGGAGCCAGGTTTCTCCCTGTTAAGAGTGGGAGTTCATAGGTAAGCAAAGAGAGGAGGCTAGTATAAACCAAGATCTAATCTATCCCTGGATTAGAGCTGGAGACATCAGCATGAACTCATGTTTAGTTTAATATAGATACAGATGGTTGCATGTAGGAAAAACTATAGGTATGTGTATACACACAGGTTAGTATACACACATCTATGACCTTGCTCTGTCAGCTGAGAGGGCCTGGAAGCAACCAAAGCCCAGCAGTAACATGCACACCTAGTCTCAGATCTTGGTCTCTAATGAAAAGAACCAGGCTCCCTAGAGAAAATGGATTATTCTAGGTAGGACAGGAGAAATACAAGATGAGGCTACATTGATGGGGTTATGCCAAAAGGACACAAATATCCCAAGTTCAAACTGATATAAATAAGTGATTGAACGAAGGAAAGGAGAGAAAAACAGAGGAGAATAAACAAATCTATGTACAAGAATTCCAAATAATTTATGTAGCTACTCTGCCTTCAAGGAGGAGAGCCTAATCCCCCACTTCTTAAGTGTGAAGTGCACATAGTGAATTTCTTCCAAAAGGGAACAGGATGGAGAGACAGAAAAAATTATAGTAGAGAAACATGACAAACATCTCAGGCAGGTGAAGGTCAACATGAGTATTAACAGTATGTCCACTTGATGTGATGTGGTCTTCCTCCTCCAAAACTTGTAACTCCAGTCTAACCATGAAAAAAACACCAAGTTCCAATGAGGGGCATTCTACAAAATTCCTGACTTGTACTCCTCAAAACTGTCACAGCCACAAGAAGCCTAGGGTCGCATGACAACTAAATGTAATGTGGTATGTTCGATGGCATCCTGGAACAGAAAAATGACATTAGGTAAAAACTAAGGTAATCTAAATAACTCATCAATGACAATGTATCAATATTAGTTCATTAATTATAATAAATGTACCACACGAATGTAATGTAAGATGTTAATAATAGGTGAAACTGGATGCAGAGTATATGGAAACTCTATGTATGATTTTCTCAATTTCTCTGTAAATCTAAAACTGTTCTAAAATAAAGCTTAATGACACATGCATGCACACACATGGGCACACACACACCCTCTTACCCAGCACATCACTTCTGGAAATACACCTTGTGTAAATAAACACCATTGCATCAAGATATATGTACAAGAATATTTATTGAAGAATTGTTTGTGGAAGCAAAACATTAGAAACAACACAAACATCCTTAAATAGAGGAGGATGGCTAAAGAAACTGTGGCAAATTCAAACATGAAATAATATGCAGCTATTAAAAGTAAGTAAATTAATAGAGTTCTATCTATTGCCTGATGACAATGACGTATTGTTGAGTGAAGAAGAGAAGCTACTGCGAAATTTTATAAAAACATATTAAAATAGAAGCTATTGAGTATTGTAAAAATATATGAAGATAAAAATTACATGGAAAAATATGAAAAGTGCTTCCATTTTCATGTATTCATTATTATTATTATTCAAAACATACTCACCCTACTCTGTGCCGGATAGTATTCAAAGCTCTGAGGTTATGATATTTAACCAAGTTGACACAAACCTCTGTTCTCAGGGAGCTTACCTTTGAGCACCTTAGATGGCAATAAGTCTTAGGGAAAGAAATAAAGAAGGTAGGGGGCATGGTAGCATGATGGGGGGCGCAATTTAAAACAGGTCATCAGGGAAGACTTCACTGAAAAGGTAACAAGGAAAAAAAGAACTGAAGATGTAAAGGCATGAGGATGTCCAGGAAAACGTTCCAGGCATGAGGAACTACTATTTCAAAGGCTCTCCTGTGGGAACCGCCTGGAGTGTCTGGGGAACAGCAAGCAGCTCGGTGTTTTAGTCACCTCTTCTGTCCCGCTTCCCACCCTTTCTGTCCATCTTTTTAACTGTTGCTGCAGGGACCAGGTTTGCGCAGATGTAACCGAGAGCCCCTTGCCTCGGCTGTATTCTATATCTTTTGCTTTCTGCCCAGGGCTTCTGGGATGCTGAGGTATGGAACACTGGTGGGACAATTCCAATGTATAGGAGCTACCACTCCCCGGGGGCACCCTGGACCCATGGGAGACCAGAAGTAGTGGGTAAATACTCCTCTCCTCTGGTCCTTAGGCACCTCAGACCTGGCAGGACGAGTCCCTGCTGTCTCCTTGCAGCGGCTTTTCCTCTTTCCCTATCTCCCTCTCTCCTGCCCACTACATGCAATCCCCCATCTCAGACTCTCCCCTCTGGGAGGTGCACAGGCTGAGACAGTTGGTGCCAGATGTGGCCCTAGCTCTTGGACCTTCGGGATGGAATTTTGCAGCCGGATCAGTCACCAGGCAGATGACAAGACCTCACTGCTGGTGCTAAGTGGGGTGAGAGGGAGTCCTAGGGAGCTGTAGCCACACAATTACTGAGCCTGTCACCAGTGGTGGTTTTGAATGAGGTGCCGGCTGGCTTATGCAATAGCTGTGGCATGTGAGCAGTATGGGCAGTGGTTAATTATAAGGACTTGAATGAGTTGGCTTTTGTTAACACCTTTAGGTTGTCGAAAAAAGAAAAGAGAAAATGACAGTTTTAGGTTAGCCACCAGTCCACTGTGGGAGTCGCGAGGCCTCTAAGGCAGTATTTAAAAAGACTCCTATAGATGCAAGACAGACTGTGCTAAAATCAGGCTCAGGATTCAACTTTAAGAGTAGCACAGATAAGGACTTCCGGGAAGATGGCGGTGTGAGCAGGGCGGCAGAAATCTCCTCCCAACACTATATTTATCTACGAAAACACAGCAAATACATCTATTCCTAAAAGAGAGACGAGAATACACAGGAAAGCGCACAGCGTGCAGCTACACCCGAGAGGACTCAGCACCCCAAGAGGCGGTCTTAAAGAGCCCAGCTGACATACGTGGCAACTATCAGTGACCAAATTATACAGCCATGAAAAGACAGAGGAACATGGTTCAGACCAAAATCAACCAGACAACCCCAGAGAGGGAGTCTGAAGGGATGGAAATGCACAGCCTGCCTGAAAAAGAATTTAGAATAAAAGTCATAACCATGCTGATGGACCTACAGAGAAATGTGCAAGAGCTGAGGGAGGGAGTGAGGGAACTGAAGAAAGACAATACAGAAATCAGACAAGCGATCGATGGGCTTAA